>DWEH01000759.1:0-10688 GCA_018245815.1 Apyrrothrix aesculapus | reverse complement strand
CTGGTGAAACGTGGGAGTGTACTACACTCCTCTGCCTACCTCTTCGGGGATTACAGGCGTGATGTTACGTTTTTATAATAATATTAAACTATGTATACCTTCAGTAGCACAAAGCAGCTTTAATTCACACTCTTCAATCGCTCGGGTCTTCACCTTTATCTTGCTTTCAATGGGAATCTCGGCTACCAACAACTTGTCTAGGAGCTCTAGATAGTTTTGCATGTAGAACTGTGATGGGGATCTAGGAACACACATTAAAAACTAATAAATACGACATATTCTTAACTGCGCGATCACAAATGAATTACCCTGCATAATCATAAAACTTAAAAGTATTAATGTAAAGACATACTTCTTATAAGCGATGGTAGACAGTACTTTCAGGCCATATTGTTGTACATCTTTGTACTCTGTGAATTCTTGAAAACGTGCAATAGAGGTTGACATGTTAATCTCCGAATCAAGCAACCCAATGAATATATTCTGAAAATAAACACATATTTTTGAAATTTCTGTAATGTTGATCATCACCAGCATCATCAATATCAATCCTTTTATTGTTTCACTGTTGAACACTACTCCTGTCTCGGAATGAGAAGTGTTGAGCCCATAGCCACTGACACTGACATTTACACACTGGCCCAGTGCAGGTTGGCAGATATAATGTTATGTAATCTTACAACATCTGAAGCAATAACAAGACTATACAGGACAATAAAATCTTCCTAGTTTGAAAACTGTATAACATTGGCTAAACAATAGTAAATAGTGATAGTCTGTATGTGCATCCAATATCAATATCTGAAACTAAGCAGTTACGATCAAATTCCCCTTTCAGTTCCCAGCTGAAATCAATTGAGAATGGTTGATTACAAAGGGAAAGATAATAATTGCATTTTTATTAGAACTCATTAAAAATATAGATCACATGTGGCTAGTATAAGTCAAAACAATGGTGCTGTACAAACCTTCAATCTCACAGATGGGAAATAGTACCCATTGGTGGTCTCCAGCGGGTAGCGCCCCTCGGCCTGCATTAGTTTGCATGCGGTCACCAACGCCTGCAGTCGCGACGTGTTCCGGCCACGCTTGAAACATTCCAGGGCGCGTACCAAGGCCGCTTCGTAACAATCTCGAAGCCATCTCGTGTATTCTGCTTCTGGACTTGTGTCTATAAACATAAAATGTTTGTTATATTACCAAAATGTAACACCTAATCAATTTCGATTAATAATATAGAGGGACTTTAAGCAACTGATTTGTACCCAAAAAGAATGTATAATCTAATGTAAGACATTTTTAAAAATTATAGTAAAATCTTATATTAATTTGCTTTTATAACAAGCTTTTGTTATCAATGAAGTTCTAATTACTTTTTTAGTTGGCAGTGTATACAGTAGCACACCGCGCTAAATCGTATTAACGCAGGTACGATTTAGTGACCAACCAGCATATAATGTTTTTAAATGACCTTTACTGCCTACGACGTACTTTATCGATAGCAACCGGCACCAACTTCTTAACGTGGCTTTCGAAGCAAAGAAACGAAAGTGGAAATTTGGTCCTAAAGGTTATCCATCTAGGTGCCGACCGCGCAAGACGTTGCTTAACTTTATCAACTGCGCGCGATTTGCAGTCGCATTATGGCTGTGCCTGTTTCAAATATTCTGGATAGTGGCGGCATACTGGACAGTGATAGGTCGGTAACGAATCTGATAAACAATCTAGATCTGGCATTCTACTAACTCTTTTTATACCCCAAAGTAAAAAATTCAACTAAAATAGAAGCGAACGTCACGCCCGGAAAGAATTTTCACCTCTGAAAACTGTACTGGCTAGATTCGCACAAGCATTGGTAAACGTATCTAATGCTAATTAGAATGTAAGAAATGTTGCAAAAACGAATTGATTGGCTAAGACGTGTCAATGAAGTGCCTTCAAAAAATATAATCATGTAACTTACTAATGGTAAACCAATTACCAGGTATAGAAGTATGAAATGCTGATTTCAGACTACAAGGGATTGTTCAGTTTGTGTTTCAATAATTTGCCCTCGCGCCATTTTCTTGTGACATTGACAAATGTCTGGTTGAACAAGTGAAGAATTGTGTGCATAACGTTGTGTTCAATATGTCAAACAAACAAAGAGCATTCGCGGCCAGCATTATTTTTTTGATTTCATTTGAAGAAAATTGCCGCTGAATCATCCTGATTACTTCGAGAAGCTTATGCTGACCATGCGATGACCATATGTTGATGTTTCAAAAGTGGTGAGTTAGATGTTGCGGACAAGGAACTTGGAAGAAAAAAAAATTACGATGTTATGGAATTGCAAGCACTGTTGGACGAAGATGATTCGCAAACATAAAAAGAACTCGCACAGCAATAGGGAAGTATTCAACAAGGTGTATCCCAATTGACAACAAACGATGGGGAAAATTCAGAAGACCGGTAGAACAGAGTACCAAATGAGTTGAACGACAAACCAATCGAAAAGTGAAAAAACAGGTGAGACATTTTGTTCGTTCAGTAAAAAAGGAAGTTGCATAGTATGGTAACAGGTGACGAGAAATGGATTTATTTTGAAAATCCTAAGCGTAAAAATTCATGGCTAGGCCAAGGCGCGCACCGTCCATTCCGACCACACAACTGAAACGCTTTGACAGAAAGACGATTCTGTGTTTGATGGAACCAGAGATGCATGGTCTCTTATGAGCTGTTGAAACCTGAGTAGATGGTTAATACTGAACATGACCAATAACGATTAACCAATTGGAACCATTCACTGCTTGAAAAAAGAAGAGCATATTGAAAGAAGCAATACAAATTCTTTTTCTTTCTGACAACACTCCATCACATACAGCAAAATCGATCTGTTCATGACCCGTTGGAAGCATTCAGACCTTACCTTACCTACCAGACTTGGCTTCTTCAGATTACCACTTGTTTGGATCAATGAGTCACAGACTTGCTGAGCAGTCCATTAGTTCATACGAAGATGTTATGGATTCGCTCAGAAGAATGGTTCACATCAAAAGAGGAACATTTTTACTGGTGTGGTGTTGTATAACACCATATTTATGTTATGGTTAGGTATGTATAACAAGTGATGGAGCAAATTTTAAATATAGCAGTTTTTACCTTTAGCACATTTTTTTTCTGTTTATCCATTTTTCATAACCTGTCCTGCTAAAAATACGCATTACATATTTGTATACTCATATACATTTTCTACATATACATTTATACAATATACATTTACTACATAGTATGAACAATTATCCCTGACTATTAATACAATAGCACAGCAATATGTACATAATATATATAGCTGAGATTTTCATTATGCTAAAACACATTGACTAGAAAATATTAAAATAGAAAAAACTCCAGCAACTGCAGAACTGGGAATCAAGATATTGCATGCAATGTGTTAAATCACAACTTTTTATCTATTTATTATAGACAAGCAGCTATTAGTCGCTGTATCTATATGTCAACAGTGCTGAAAAGTTTACTTAAATATGACCCAGTGATAACATTTCAGTTTTCAGCCAATGGTCATGTCAGTTTTAAGTTATAAATTTAGGTAGCAGAAACAACTTCTTTAGGTTAGCTGTTCCAATTGTGAACCATTCTGCTGCTTAAGAAATTATGTTCAACTTGCTTGTTTAGGATCTAATTGGGTTTTAGCAGGTTGACAATTCATTTGGTGCAACAGTCATGACAATGTATGACAGCTCTTTAAATAGAACATGCCTATCTGAGGTCGGACACTGAAATGTTTCTACCTACAGAGATTTATTTATAACATTTGATATGTTGTGAGTTACACCGCCAACCACATATAGTAGGCAGAATGTGAGTTACTGTTTGGCAGGATAAACAGTTAAATTGGTACCTATCTAAGTAATTGTTATATTCTTAACATTAAAGTCAGCAAGGACTTGTTAAGTTGGGATATGTAGTTTAAAATTTATTTATAAAGAAATAATTTGAATATCAATTAGCTACAACTTAATGTTATGACCATGGTGAAGAAGATGCAAGAAATTTCTATAATAGATTTTCTTCCTGTCAATGAAAATTTACAAAATTCAGACATTTATTTCTGAGATCATGTTAGAAAATATTTCAATAGTAATAAATGAATTTTAGTGGCAGTAACTTTCACGAATACACCTTGCAACATTGATAGCTGCAATCCATCATAATCAATGCTTTAAATTAAATCCTTGCATGGCTTCCTTGCTTTCTTACTCAAAAGTAAATCTTAAAAGTAAATAAATATTATCCCAAAGTAGGCAGATCCTGTTCTATGGCAACTAGACATCTACATATATGTACATTTATTCTCATATAGGACATTTTTTTGAATCCAAACACAGAACAAATAAGTGCTCATCGCACCTATATGTTTCCTGAATGGGAATAGAACCTACAACCCCAGTTAGCAGTCAGGTTCACTAACCACTAGATCAAGGGACCAGAGTGAATTAACAGCATTTTAGAATTTGAAGTTTTAAATGACAGTAGGGCAGAAAAAGTAAGTGCCTGAACTATAGAAGCTGTTATAGTTTTGTTTATTTATAATAAAACATCTTGTATACTTTTAAAGATATTTGACTATGTGAGGTTCTATGAAAATTAATATTAAAACAACAGAAATAATTTACAGTGACCCATAACATTTATCTACAGGCATTTCAGTAATAGTTCTCATAAAAGTAAATCTGGAGTAAAAAATTTATAAAATGATACTGTGATTACATTAAAACTTAACATAAAGTATGTTAATAAATGTACAGATAGCAAGACAAAAAGCAAACACTTATTTCTTTGTCTGACACTGCTTCCAATAATCTCAATATTATCAAAATCTAAACTCAAATTTGAATATTTTTACTTTACATTCTCTTTCAATTATACAGTACTAAATATTACTCAATTATTTGCTGCTTAAAATATAACTAAGCGAAAATAATCGTTCAAATCAATCATTCAATGAGTCTTTAAAAATTTGCTGACCAATGCCTGTTTATTGGTAATGCAGCTGTTGAAGTTTCTTTTTAAAACAATCATGTTTTAAAATAGGAATGGAAAGAAAAAGCTTGAATGGATTATATAAAAGTTTGTTCACATAAATGTACTAGTCGGCCACAAAATCCCTTACACAAGACGCCAGTGGGTCCGTCGTCAACTCTGTTTTTATATAAGCACAAAACGTCACATGTTGCTAAAGGTGACAATAGCCTTTAGAATAATCTTCATATCCATACTGAGCTACGAAATAGTGTAGAATACGCGATAATACACCAATAATTCTAACGTTTACCGTACAGGGATCAATCCTGCTTCAGTTCAAGTAAAAAATCAATAATCCCATATAATAATGGTCATCGGTACATGTACCGCTTATACGTACCTAGGGGTTTCAATGGGACTATTTCCTGGATCATATCGCCCCTTTTCAATAATTCGGTAAATATAACTTCAATCGTAAGCAATAGGGGTGTGTAATTGTCTGTTTCAGCCTGAAATGCAACGTTGAAATCAGTTTTCGGAAAACGTAACCTAAGACGCAATTCGTGTGAGCAGATTTTAAGTTACAAACAAAACTTTAACTTACTTCAAACATTTGTAAGATATCAGCTAAGTTATTAGCATGTTTTCTAGAGTTTAAAAACTCATTTGCTTTATTACGAAGCTGTGCCGAAATCATTTTTGATAAATTTTGTTGCACGGTAGCCATTTTTGTATTCAAAAGACTGGGACTGACAGGATGGATGAAAATGAAAAATATTTGATATTTATTCGTCACTGAACTATCTGTAATACATGTCAAAAATATAATTTACTGTACAAATTAAATTAAACCTAATGCAATAAGGAAATAAAAAATGTTAAAAATAGCGAATTTATTTTACTTCACAAATTGATTCTTTATATAAAACTGGTTCTGTGTATTCTGTTATATTGAACGCATTTGTGCAATTCAAATCTCAAGCTTTTTAGGTTAGATGTCAAGATATCGGCGGCGTTTGTTATGTTTGTGAAATGCTTCTAATTTCGTAAATTGTTCTACTGTTTCATATTATTTCTCGTATCTTCTATTAATAGACTTTGGTGAAAATGGACGGAGATCTTTACGATGAGTTCGGTAACTACATCGGGCCGGACTTGGAATCTGATTCTGATGAAGAACAGAGTGTTTTCGGGCAGGACAATCGAGATGCTGACGAGGATGCAATGGAGGAGGACGATGATGCTGATGCGGAGCCTGAGGCTGCGCCCATGTCTGTTGTACTGCATGAGGACAAGAGGTGTGTCATAGTGTTGTATCGACGAAACCGTACTAAACAATAATGTACGCTATCGTTTTCTGCACTTCACTACAACAACTGCTTACATCAATATTTTATTACAGTTGGTAGAAGTAAAAGAGACCAACCAAAACAGCTAGTTATACAGTTCTATGAAAAACAACAGAAATATAAGTATTTTTATAAGTTGAAAATTCTTTCATAATATTTTAGTTAAAATCCAATTTATTCATTACACGTATTTACACATATCCATATAAGGCCACATTTATTTTGTAGGAATATTTTAAGTAAAAATAATTTGAGAAGATTAGTACTTGAATTAAAGTACATAAAGAAATATATATCTTTTGACCTGGTGTTATTGATATATAAATCTCATGTCTTCTGAGATATACTGAAATGCCTACCATTTCACAAAACTTTACTTATTGACAAGATGATAAGTCACTAAATTTGATCTCTTAATATAATTACCTTTCCATTTCTGGTGTGCTGGACGAGATTTCTTTAAGGGATAAGCAGAGCCATTGTACATAATCTCATTTGTGTGATTTTCTCTATTGTTAATTTCTCTGTGTATAACATTGTTACATAAATAAATAAGAGTTTTAATAAATTGCTCAGATACTATCCGCAAGCAGTAGAAGTGTATGGGCCGGATGTGGAGACAGTAGTCCAGGAAGAGGACACACAAGCACTGGACAAGCCACTGGTGGAACCGGTGAAGAGCAAGAAGTTCCAGGTGCAAGAACAACAGCTGCCGGAGACAGTGTACGACATGGAGTATCTTGCCGACATGCTAGACAACACCAACCTAATGAGAAACATCACACTGATGGGACATTTGCATAATGGTATTGAATTTGGCATTTTATATGTACATTGTGGTAAAATGTGACTAGTTTATTTATGTATTATTTATAAATTGAGATCTCTATAGTTGAGTTGTATGATTAGTAGTGTATTAAATCACATTTGAAAATTGAGAACATTCTCATTAAATGAAACAGTATTATACTAAGGGGCACTCTCACACTGCATTATTACTTTCCTTTGGTAAAATATTTGTCTTATTCCCTTTTAAATGATTTAGTAAGTAACTATAGCTTATACAAGTTTCTGGTATTGCACAAGTTTTATCATAAATAGAAATGAAATGTATTGGAAGGGATTTCTGTAATTTTCAGGTAAAACATCATTTGTGGATTGTCTGATAAGACAGACTCACCCTGGGACCATAAACCATGACACAACAATCCCAATGAGATACACAGACACACTGTTTGTCGAGCAGGAGCGTGGAGTGTCCATCAAATCCATGCCAGTTACATTACTCCTCAAGAACATCAAGGGGAAATCACACCTGTTAAATATAATGGACACTCCAGGACATGTCAATTTCAGTGATGAAGTCACAGCTGCATTACGGATATCCGATGGTAAGGTTCTTGTTGACTCTTAGCTACTACTAACAGCTACTTACTACTCAATATTTCATAGGTTCACTATCTGTAACACCTTTCTTCATAGCTTTTTTCAAACCTGGAAACCAAAAGGGTGTCTTCCATGACTGTGACAAGTTCAAAATACTTCTTATTTAAGATAGAACTTGTCCTTTTTTACTCTATGGACTTAATATGTGTTACTTTGACAATTATTTAACCTATGAACATTAATATATACAGAGGTTCGAGAATGATATAATTGGCTCGCTAAGTAAGGGTTGTGGATTCAATGCCCATCCTAAAAAAATATGTATATAATGTTTATCAGTTTGTATTGTTTATCAGATTACTATAATACAGGCTGTGCCTACCTGAAGATCAGATAGTTGTATGCAGAGATGTCCCGATATATTATTCATATTATTATTTCACCTCTAATCATGTAATATTGTTTACAGGTGCAGTACTATTTGTTGATGCGGCAGAAGGCATAATGTTAAACACAGAGCGACTGCTCCGTCATGCTGTGCAGGAGCGTGTACCACTCACTCTCTGCGTAAATAAGATTGATCGACTCATTTTAGAGCTCAAGCTTCCCCCTGCTGATGCATACTATAAGCTCAGACATATTGTCGATGAGCTAAATTCCTTGTTGGAAACTCATCAGCCTCAGGATAACCCGGATGAACCAGCCACAGTGTTTTCGCCATTGTTAGGTAAGCTATAAAATTATTATCACATATTATCACACAATTGTTTTGCATTTATTTTTATTTTATTATTTTAGAATTTATTCACAGTTCTCTACTTTCTAAAAACGTTGTCCATTTTGAGTTAATGACTTTAATTCTTGACCTCTGTGACAAATTGTGCAGTGTGTTCATATGTATTATGTAATTCATATGTAATGTTCATATTAATAATATATCTTTTAATATAATGGAACATCTCTACACACGGCCATCTGATCCCATACTAAGCATCAAGAGAGCTTGTGTTATGGTAACCAGGCAGCTGATAAACTACATATATACATAGAAATATATACTTATATAGATATTTTTTGTTTACACCCAGACACAAAACAAATACCTATGTTCATCACACAAATATTTATTCTGGGTGGGAATCGAACCCACGACCCCCGGAGCAACAGTCAGGTTTACTAACCACCGCGCCAACGGGCCAGTCAAATATAATTATTATTGTTACTAACAATTAATATTGTTACTAAGAAATATGACAATTGACTTGGACTTTTCTTGGTGGGTTTTTTATTAGTCTATGAATAAATACTTCACTCACTCATATTGACTCTATTGAACCATTAACAACTTCATACTTTTTCCAAAAAAACCAAAGATGTCTGCAAGGATTGTAGCAGACTAAGCGGAAAGGCTAAGTCTCTGTCTACCTCTATGCGTAATAGGTGTGAGAATATATATACTCGTATATGAGAATGTATGTGCTTGCTTACTTAATCGTAAAATACCTAACCACCAGGTAATGTGTGCTTCGCGTCTTCGCTGTACGACGTGTGCTTCACTCTGGAATCATTCGCGGCAATGTATGCGAGCGGTCGCGTGCACGAGCTGCGCGCCAGCGACATGGCCGCGTGGCTCTGGGGCGACGTGTACTTCAACGCGAAGACGCGCCGCTTCACGAGGAAGCCGCCACACCAGTCCGCCCAGAGAAGCTTCGTCGAGTTTGTACTGGAACCGCTCTATAAGATATTTGCTCAGGTATGAGAATAAAACATAACATCACGCCTGTATCTCCCCGAATATGTATACACTCCCAAAATTCATCATTTATATGTCACTGTGGAATAGGGGGTGAGCGTTTTGCTATACACCACACACCGATCAAGACTACTACTTTGTGTTTCAAGTTAGATGAACCAAATAATATTTTAAATTAAAAAGTTTAGTTATCAATCCATTAATATTTATATATGTCATATATGACATGAAATATCAGATGGGAATTAGGGAAAAATGGGGTACACCAGGTACCTCATACATTGCTACTTTTAAAAAAAATTCTTCTACTGTACTTAAAAGAGTTCAGCATAATCATGTATCATTAATATTTGCACATATGTGTGATAGATTAAAGTACATATATACTAGAAGTGATCATCTCAGCCCTCAGAAGTAGTGACACATTTGTTATTAGCCTCGAATAGGACAGATATTATGGCTAACCGCATTCATACTTATATACTAATCGGGTTTATGGTACTGACAACCCCATCTCAATT
Source organism: Apyrrothrix aesculapus (assembly GCA_018245815.1). Taxonomy (NCBI): domain Eukaryota; kingdom Metazoa; phylum Arthropoda; class Insecta; order Lepidoptera; family Hesperiidae; genus Apyrrothrix; species Apyrrothrix aesculapus. The sequence goes on along the minus strand of DWEH01000759.1, from coordinate 654 downwards.
ATGCCCAATTATCCTACTAATTACTTATACTAATAGACACTATCAATCTTATCAGAGGTCAGTTCCAAATGTGTAAGGTCGGCAGCGGCTTTTTGTGACTGCTGGCTGCATGTTTGCGCCTTTTTTTAAAATTATCAAAGCATTGTTGACAACTTTGGATATGTTGCAACAGAACTTTGCTCAGAATACTCTTAAAGCTATATATCTAATTTCAGGTGGTGGGCGATGTGGACGACACCTTGCCGGCCATGTTGACAGAGCTTGGCATCAAGCTGACGAAGCAAGAAGCCAAGCTCAACGTGCGCCCGCTGCTCCGACTTGTGTGCAGTCGCTTCTTCGGGGACTTCTGGTATGTATAAATGTAGGATTATCAATTTGTGAATTCAAATTTGCACTGTCTCTTGGCATGTGGCACCGAAAATGTCCTATGGCATAAATAATGTGTTTTATAATTTTTATGTATTTATGTGAGGTCGCTGATAAATAGGTAGCACGTCTGAGCATTATTAACTCGAGAGGCCTCCGTTGTTCACAACAGTGAATTGTTGCTATGGGGCAGTAAATCTTATACATTAAGACGTGAAGCATCGAACTTTGCGCCCCTTTTTACGAAAATTAGGCGAACGGAACAGTATGAAACTTGGCACAGTTAAA
>DWEH01000758.1:0-10693 GCA_018245815.1 Apyrrothrix aesculapus | reverse complement strand
CGTAGTGACATGAAGGAAGCATTCATCGATATTACTGGAGCAGTTTAGAGCCTCGTTATTGATCAATAAATTTTTCATATTTCAATATAATTTTTTTTTACAAAATCAACAAACCGGCGTCCGGGGCAGCTGATATTTGGATTAGTTGTACTTTATTTGTAAGAAAAAATATCTGTGTGTTGATGTCTTTCTAGCTGGTGTAATTCAAAACTGCAAACTGCATACACTACAACTTAATGTTAATATAAGGTGCAGTGCTAGTCATTCCGTAAGTAAAGCTTGATCCCAGTTACTATTGAGTATATGTATATAAAACATAGCTTATATGGTCGTATGTAATGTTACACACATCCGATTTATAATATCCTTACTTATGTTTTGTTTCGTTTTCCGTTAGCACATTTGAAATATCACAACGTTCGTTTATTGGAAAAAGATTGTAGGGTATATTAAAATGTTAAAACGTAACTTGACGCTTGTATTAATCAAAAAGGCAGGCAGGGAAGTGTAGTACACTCCCACGTTTCATCAGTTATGTTTGCATCCCACCACAGATTAAGGGGTGAACCTATTGCTATACAAATACATTGGCACAAATCCAGACTCCGAGCCACTACTAGCAATTGCTACTAGAAAATCTAAGTTAGAAAATTCCAATAGTACCCAACCCAGGATTTGAACCCAGGCCCTCTTAATCAGCAGTCCTGCTTGTGACCACTCGACCAACGAGGCATTAAAAAGATATAAATACACACATAATTAGTTCCTTCTTATGTATTATTTGGCTATAATGTGAACGAATTAAAGATATATCAAGCATCATTTTTTCCAAGCCATCGAATCACAATCGCATATTCCATAATTGTACTGCACGTAGGACATATTTCTAAACGTACAGACTAGGTATAGGCCATTGAAACTTGCCGAGTTAGACCAGTTCGCACAAACGAGAGCTTAATTTAAAGCAATAACTCGTGACGCCATACGCGGTCGAACGGATTTGCATTCAAATCGCACTTATTATATTTGTAATGTTTAGTGTCCACTTGTATCAATAAAACACAGTTTTACTATTGTAATTGCGTGATAATAATGTAGACGGAACACCAAGCACGTGTGCACGCGGTCACGATCTGTGAGCGAGTGTCGTAGTCGGGTTGCGCATACACTACATCCCTCGTTTATTTTTGATTTTTTGATAATTACAGTTAAATTATAATATGACCTTTTTTTCTTAATAATTTTCAATACAAAATGACATGTAAACAATAACATAGTTAATCAATGCTAGTCAATCATAAATAATTTAATTTAATTCGTTATTATGTTCTAAATTATCATTATTAACATGTTTATCAACCACAGTCCACGAATCATTAACTTTTTTCAAATGAACTATATTTCGAGGATATCCTTTCCCAGTATCACCGTTCCGAATATTAACATCGCCACCAGCCACACCAGTGACTGTATGTGTAGTGGGATTAAAATTGGTGGTCAACTTATTATCTTTGATAAAAAAAATTACTAATACTTTTTCACCTATTTCTAAGTTGTTGTCTGTCGCTTTTCTGTTTAGGTCTCCATACACTTTCCCTTTTTCTTTCAATTGAAGATCTCTATCTCTTACATCTGCATCAATTGTTTTAAATTCCATGTCTGGAGCTGACGGGACCTTGTCTCTAAACTGTCTCCTATAAAATAATTCTGAGGGAGATTTGCCTGTAACAGAGTGAGGTGTACTGTTATACATCTTTAAATAACTAAAGAGGTCCTCTTTCCAGTCCCAACTTTCTGCTTGAGAAATTTTTAAACGTTTTAAAACATTTCGGTTTTGCCTTTCAACTTCCCCGTTCATTTAAAGCCAATAGGGTATTGTATTATTTACGATGATACCACATTCTTTACAATAGTTCTGGAAAACCTCACTAGTAAACTGATTTCCATTATCACATGTTAAAGTTGCCGGGTAACCTAATCTGGAAATAATTTCTTTTAAGACTTTTATCGTGTCAAGGGAAGTAATATTACGCATTATTTTAATTTCCTTATATCTACTATAATAATAAACAAGTATCAAAAGGTAATCACGACTAGGGAGGGGCCCTAAAAAGTCCATCGCTACATCAACCCAAGGTTCAGCAGGAAGTGTTCGTCTCTTCATTGGATGCGGTGAAGTAGGATTAGACACCAGAGTACAACCTCGACAACATTTTACTAGTAGTTCAGTATCTTTTTCAATTCTTGGCCACCAAACCTTTGTTCTAAGACGAGCCTTCATTGCTACTATGCCTGGGTGTCCTTCATGGGCTGCTTCTAGTATACGTTGACGCAAATTATGAGGAATAACTATTCTTGTGCCTCGGAGAAGTATGTCACCATTGAAACATAGCTCATTTTGTATTAATTTAAAATTTTTAATGGAGTCGTGCCAATCGTTTTAATAGACGCCTTTCTTGACTTTCAAAATTTCCCCATCTTCAGCAGAGTATCCTTTAATTTCATTTAATGGTACAGCTATAGGTCTACTATAATTTACAACATAGTTTATATAGTTTTCGGAATCAAATGGTTCTGACGGGAAAGTTTTGCCAAGTCTCGAAATGGTGTCAGCTATGTTTTATTTGCCCGGACGATAAATGACTTTATAGCTATAAGCCTGTAATCTAAGAACCCACCATTCTATTCTAGTGCATGGTTTAGATCGGCGTTTGTGATCGCTAATTAGTTCAGTCTTTGCCAAACAGGTATATTTTAAAATGTTCAACAGCCCAAAGGAGTGCTAACGCTTCCTTTTCTGTTTTGCCATATCTTTTTTCACAGTCTGTAAGAGTTTTATGACCATAAACGATCACATGGGGACCATCTTCGCCAATCTGAACCAATACTGCACCTAAACCCACAGGAGAGGCATCAGCAATAACTTGGGTCCTATCAGAAGCATTATAATAACCTAAGGATCTAATATTGGATAAGCTTTTCTTTAGAACTTTAAATGCCTTGTATTGCTTAGCTGTCCAATTTTTTTGTATATTTGCTGACTTTCCTAGGTCTAACCGTAACATTTCGCGCGAAGGTTCAGTAAGGGTAGCTAAATCTGGGATCCATTTACTAACGAAATTAACCAATCCCAAAAAGCTTTGAATTTCTTCTATGATATTGGGGCTTCTACTATTTTTATTGCAGTTAAGTATTTATTTAGTCGTCTGACTCCACTACCTGAAAGTTCATGACCAAGAAACTCAATATTTTTGGTTTTATAGATGCATTTCTTTTCATTTAGTAGTACGTCATTTTCTTTCAAAACCTGTAATAACTTATTTAACCTTTCGTCGTGTTCTTTTTCTGTGGATCCGTCTACTATAATATCATCGATAAAATTGAATGTTCCTTCACAACCTAATGACATCTTTTCTAAAATTGTTTGGAACATTTCTGGAGCACAAGAAATTCCAAACATTAACCTTTTGTATCTAAATAATCCTTTACTGGTGCTAAAAGTAGTAATATACCAACAATCTTTATGAATTTCTAGTTGATGAAAGGCATGTTTTATGTCAAGAGAGCTAAAGTATTTAGCTTTTATTTTAAAGTATCAGGAAGTAGTTCATTCATTGTTGGAAGGGGATGGTTTTCCCTTATAATTGCTTTGTTGGCTCTCCTCATATCCACACAAATACGTACCTCTTCTTGACCTTCTTTAAGGAACAATTGGAGATACCCACGGTGATGATTCATTTACTTCTTCAATAATATCAGCATCTTTTAATTCCTTTCATTTTTAGCAACCTTCTCTTCTAAAGAAATAGGAATTCTTCTATGGGGTTGGACCACCGGTTTAGCGGACAGATCTATTGGGATCTGAACAGTCACTCCTGTAAACTTCGGAAACGATTTCTCTAAAGATGGCTTACTTACAGCATTAATTTGAAGTCCAATTTTAAGCACGTGTAATAAAATCGCAGAATCCTTGCCTAATAAATCACGTGTCCCATTTTTTATAACATAAAAAGTTTATTTTATACCTTTATTATCAGTAACTGAAATGTTTGCGTCAAAAGAACCCATAATATCTAATGGTTTTTTACTGCCGTAAGAGATAAGTGTCTTATTAGGATTGCGTATCTGGTTAGAGGCTTGTACACTATTGTTTTTTTAAATATTGCCCTGTTTTGTCCGTGATCACATTACATTTGCTTCCCGAATCTATCAACATATCAACGATTACTCCTCCAATGTTACACTTTATAGTTTCATCGTCGTCCAGGTGAAAGATATAATCAATTTCAGACTTATCAGTAGCATTTTTTGTTTCTGTTCTAGGTTTTTTATGTACAATCTCAGTCCTGTAGTTAGAAAATTGTCTTTTCTGCCTGGTTGTACAATGTTCCCTAAAATGCCCAATAAAGCCGCACTTCATGCATCGTTTGTCCCTTGCAGGACATTTCGAGTCATCAGATGAATGCGTGGAGCTACCGCACCTACTACAGTTTGTGTTAAACGGTTTGTGTCGGATCAGTCTACCAAATTTTTTCTTGCTATCGATTTTGTTAACATCTGTTTTGGTAAAATTTTTCGTTTTGTGTCTATTTTCATTTTTAAATTGTTATAATTCTCTGGCTACAACTTCTAATGCGTTTGCTTTACTAATAATTTCATCAAGAGTAATTGAATCACCGATTTCTAAGTTTTTTTACCTCAGCTCAACTAATCGACACTTTTCAGTTATTTGGTCTACAATATGATCTTCTTTTTTATGAAATTGGCACTTTTCAGCCTGATTTCTCAGTCTTAACAGAAATCGTTCGAATGGTTCTCCTTCTTCCTGTTTCATAAGTCGGAATAGGTATCTTTCATAAATTCGACTTTGTTTTGGAGCAAAGTAACTATCTAATTTATCTAAAGCTATTGTATATACATCAACACCATCTCCTTCTTCAGCATGAGCACCAGGCAAGTTATAATAAAGTTCTTGGAGTGATAATCCTCCTACATGAAGAAGTGTCGCTCGTTTTTTTAAAGGTGTGTCAATATTAGCAGCCAGTAAATAAATTTCAAGTGCCCTCTTCCATTTTACCCAACGAGTGCCGACAGATGTCGGATCGCCGTCGCAATCAAAATGGTCTAAGTTTGTGAGTGATGCATGAGACATTGGGGCGGCCTGCAAACAATTGTATATCTTACTCTTGCGTGGCTTTTACTTAAAATCAGTAACAGTATTTATCTGCATAGCCCTATTTTATTATTGTAAATACACGTGGCCTTTTCAATTTTATAATAATACTCCTTAAATTAATTACACTTTTGCATAATATGTACAATTTGTACATTTTATATTGCAATGTGCATGGCCCTTTTGTTTGTCATTAACTTATGGCGTGGTTTTAGACCTTTAATGTAATTACGATCATGTATACATTATTGTGTTAATATGCAACCAATTACGTGTAAATAGAGAATAATAAAAATTAGTATGATAACATACTAATAAAGTAGTGGGTAGAATTGGACATTTCATAGTAAAATATCTAAAAATAGTTCTATTGAAATTTAAGTATTATTTTATCTTTTATTGTTCAATTGTATGGTTCAATTAAGTATTAAATTAGTATCAATGAAAGTCTAATAACATCAATGTAATAGTTATCTCAATTAATTAATTTAACTGACGTGTTCGCAAGTACCGTTAGATTGCATACCTGCACAATGTACAGTAGGTACATACGTAGGTTTGTTGTTATGTCGTAATTACTGTTATTTTGATGTGATCTAAAACTAAACAATACGTAAACAATCGTTTTGTAGTTTATATTAATGTTATCATTCATCTTTCTTTTTTTTCTTTTTTTTTAGGCAGGTACTCACTTTTGTCTTCGTCACCACTTGTAATGTTTAGTGTCCACTTGTATCAATAAAACTCAGTTTTACTATTGTAATTACGTGCTAATAATGTAGACGGAACACCGAGCACGTGTGCACGCGGTCACGATCTGTGAGCGAGTGTCGTGGTCGGGTTGCGCATACACTACACCTACATTAATTTTTGTTGTTTGTGCTGTTTTAAGATTTTATATCGTGCAATGCTATATCATGCCGAATTTCATATAATGACGTAAACAGTTCACTATTACATACTAATCTGAACTAAATTCATAGCAGTCTTTTCTTTTAATTTTTGCCATTCAAACAAAATGTATCCTACATTAAGTATTCCTTACTTGATTGACACTTATACCCCATTGCTTAAAATAATGTTTTTTTCAGCATTGGTATTGTGCCAACCCTATTTGTATAAATCTATTCTGGTTGACACTAAACACGGACCGGTGACATGCATTCGCATATTTCTGCTGAGAAAGTGAGAGGTCACGCTCCTAGTTCCGTGTCGATATATTGTAGTATCTGTGCAGTTTTATATTCACTTGTACGAGAGAAGATTGCGATATGAGTTGAACAGGTGATCGTTGTTAAATGACACTCGCTTAGTATGAAACAAGATTTGAAAAGAAGTCTTATTACTCGTATACAAAGTTCAACTGTATATGTACACATCGTACTTTGTTAAATACTTCGGGTGAGCTTTTAAAACAATATTCCTTTGTTGAAAACTAGGCACACATAACTAATTGAATCAGACCAGAAACTGTGCACATCTTAAACAACAAGGTATTTGCTGCAATATATTAATAATAATAAATCTGCTGATTTGTGCCCGGTGTATGGCAATAGACTCACCACCTATTCCATAATGGGACGTAAACGTAACTGATGAAACGTGGGAGTGTACTACACGCCTCTGCCTACCTCTTCAGGGATTACAGGCGTAATGTTATGTTACGTTAATAAATCTGCTTCCTTGGTCGACTGGTTTGGAGCATGACATCTGATCGAGAGGTCCTGGATTCGATTCCCGTGTCGAGTACCATTAGATTTTCCTAATTTACATTTTCAAGTTGAAATTTCTAGTAGTGGCTCGGAGTCCAGATTTAAATAATAATTTGTACGGGTTCTTATTATTGCCTGAAATAATATGAACTGCGCTGCATCAATAAACGACTTGGTGGGACGCGGCGCAGCGTGTTGAAGGAATGTATGAAAGAGCGGCCGAAGACTGCTTTTGCCAAAATTAATAAGTAAAATACCTCATCTCTCATCTACACAACATGAGTTGTCTTTGACTTTGTATAAATAAGCCTTAAAACTGGATGAACACGTAACTAAAGGAAAATACAACTCATTGGCATACGATAAATATTTTTATACATAACATCAAAACTTTCTCAACACGGTTCTAAATGAAATAAGATATTACATTTGTAATAATAATAATAATACACGTTATATGAGAAGAGGCATTCTATAAATGATTCTTGTTAGGGCCTTATTTTGCATTTTATCACGTATTATTTAATGATATCGTTCTAGATCATCATATTCTACAATAAACCACGTAACGTTTTTGAGGAGATGGGTAAACACTGCCTACAGGACATTATAGTGAGGTGTTCCCGCTGCTAAATATTGAAAGGTCACTTTTCTATGATACTGCTTATGTGATGTTTAACGTGAATGATTGCATAAAAGTGGGTGGAGGAGAGAGAGAGTCAAGAATATTAGTAAAGATGCGTCACCATTTCCATGCTTTGGGCATCGAAGTGGTGACGAGGAGAACAATGCTCATGGACAGATGAAATGATACTGAGGTTAACGCTTCGAAGTGTATAATCTAAGCCTTGACAGATACTCGTGCCCTCCTTCAGACAAAGAAAGTGTCACCTATTGTAATATTATTGTATATTTCTTGTATATTGTATTGTTTATTGTATATTTCTTGTATATTGTATATTTCTGTATTTAAAATATTTGTGTGTGCATGTGTAGGGAAGCTATAAATAAGACGTTCAAAAATAAAACTGTCATTTGAGATATGTACCTCGTGTCAACATATTACTTCCAGCCGTCTACAAAAATAAAGTCGAGCACGTGTGACATCAAAGATAATGTAATTTTTTCTTACCAAAAAATAGGATGAGGGGTTTTAAAATGCCCTTAGCTGCATTACAAAGTTAAAGGTGTGTGCCCATTGAGCCTTATTATCGATCAATCAAATGGTTTCGTCTTTATGGTTGGTTCAAAAACAACATTGTAATTAATTCGATTGTTATCTATTTGCGTGCATCTCGACGAGAACAATTAAAGCAATATGCTCGCGTAAATTAAGTTAACGTTGCGTTTGCCAATTCACACTTGGTCAGCGTGACAGATTAAGACCTTAACCCTTTATATTCTGAGATGAGAAATGTGTTAACAGTGGCACTATGAAAGGGTGGATGATTATGACAATAATACGCCATACAAGGAATTCTTGACATTTCAGTGATACGAATTTCAAGGAAAACCTTTCTTATAAAAAAATACTCGAGCCAAGTGTGGAAACGTCCTTATAAGCGCAGAATACTTACACACCGAGCGAGAGGCGAATCAATCGTATAGAAATAGTGTAATAACGTCTTCACGAGTTATAAATAGGCCGCGTTCGATTGCAGGGCCCGAAATAGAACATTCCTATTATCGGGATGGCTGTGACGGCCTTATTTTTAAACGACGTCCGAATTAGGACGCACCCTACACCCCAACAAGCTTATTGTAAATACAATTCAAATTCGATCACGAAATAGATCGAATTTCATTATCATTAACTCTTTTTTCGTTTAACTGATGAAGACGAGTTTCTTATAGGATTTGAAAGGGTTAACCCCATAGTCGGCTACGGAGATGGAGTACAGGTTGACAAACTTCGAACACCTTAAAGGACATTATTGTACTAAAACATCTTATAAACCTTACTGACAAACGATTGATTGATTAATTATGGAGACTGTAAGGTATGCGCATATTTTAGACAGGGATGGTACTTGTTCATTCTTAATAATTGCTTTTACTATTTCAAGGGGCAATGAGTCATGCCGACGGCTTCGTCATAAGTGACAAACAGGGTTAAACCTTCCAACTAAGAAGTATATAGGACCGCTTCAAATGTTATCGTGTCTGAATACGACACTTAAATATATTTTGTTTGAAAATGGCCTCGTAACACATTAGTGACTGTGGTCGAACCTTGGACACTTGGTCCTATTACCGTCCAAAAAAAAATTAAAATAACGTCTGTAAGAAGAAAGTTAAGTCCCTTCTGTTGTTTGCCAACTTATTTTTAAACTTTGTAGTGTTTCATCAATCACCTTATTGTAACAACGGTACAACTTTTCACTGACAATGAGCAGGCAGTCGTATAAAATTAATTGTCGAGTGGTCTGAGAGATTGGTTCTATGAATCCTATAAAAGGTTATATTTTTTTCGAAACTTAGATATATCTCCATTGCTGTATATTGTCTTTTTATGAATATTATTAGAATCAACGTAGTGTGATTTTACGAAATTGTAAATCCATAGCTTTGGGGAGCGCAGTGAAAATATTGTACATTTCCCCTTGTTTGTCCATAGCATATTCGCCATGTTAGAATATGATATAAACCATGTCATCGTTAAAATACTGTATTTAACGTTGATATAGCATGTGTTTGAAAAAGATAAAATGTTCAGAAAATAAAGTTTATCATACTACTATAATGACATCTGATCTCAAACTGTGCGAAGCCTATACGTGATAAAACATAAATGAATGTACATTATTAGATAAAAATATATTTTTTTATAATCATACTCAAGAAACACTTATCAACTGGTCATCGTGAAGGTATTTATCCTGAGTGGAATCAAACTCACAACCTCCGGTTCAGCAATAAGTGTTATTATCCACTAAAACAATGGGTCAGTAAATATTATCATTTTTATTATCATTATATCATCACGCCAGCGCAACAAAAATCTCAATACATAGAGATCGGACGTGCCTATTCTGTAAATAATATTAAAGCTATGAAATACACAAAATAACCTACAGCCCGTAATCAGACCCAATTCGGAAACAACTGCGAGACAAAAACAAAATCATGCACACGTAATCGTAAATCGCTTTAATACAATTACACGTAAACGTAAAAAGCGGTAAATACACCCGTGTGTACATAATCAACTCGCAAACAATAAAACACAAACATTCGTTAGCTACAAATTTTATTGACTTGTAAAGCGACTAACTGTGACCTATTTGCCTACAGTTAGCTGATAAGAAACGAACCGAGCTCCTCGATGGAGAAGACTGCGACGCTTCTAACACAATATCAAATTAATTAAATACACCAATACAACACCTAGTAATATCCTAACGGTCTGACATAATCTTAAAGTTCTTGTAATAGAACGTCCTGTAAACCGTTCTTGTCTCCTCTAAGATAAATATGTAAATGTGTGGTAATTGTATCGTTAAAATGTTAAACAATTCGAATTGCTTTTACAAAAAAGGACAATTTGATAAAACTAAATGAACAGAGTTTATTAATAGAAACTATATTTATCTTGAAACCGGTTAAAAATTTTTACGCAACCTAACCATATGAAAATTGAGTTTTATTATTTCAAAATCACGTTTCCATTTTTGACTGTTTATATTTACTTAACGCCGTGCAACCCCAGTGTGGTCTGACTCGTAAATGTATGTGTACACGACGATTAGTACGAAACGAAGGAGGGAGAGTGTTCGGAGCCCCGCTTTAGGGAAAAAAATACTGGCAT
>DWEH01000757.1:0-10696 GCA_018245815.1 Apyrrothrix aesculapus | reverse complement strand
GCCAGCACGAGCTGAGCCGCCTCCTTTTGTCTTTATTATTAAAGTATAAGTGAGAATATGTATGTTATTGACTATGTAATAAGACAATAAACTGATTTATTATTATTATTATTATCATTAGACGAACAACAATGATAACTCTTATAGTATTTTTAAAGATTCTAAATATTTACAAGATTTCGTTTTTGAAAAGTTCATTTAAATATTATTAAGCTTTCATCATAAACCCGTGAATCATAATGAGTAATCTTTTCTCATATCAAAAATAAGAAAATCAAAGTACCTACTTATCCATAGGATACTGAAATTTAAATATTCCGTTACATAAATAAAGGATCAAATGATGACCTGACGTCAGCTTACGCTCAGTTCAAAGGAATCCCAAATAACCAGCGCGCCGCAAAATAACATTCCCACGTTTATTACTTATTTATTTTAGTCTTAAGGTTCGCATTTTATTTCTAGTGAAAACATTCGCGCATTTTAAAATCATATTTAGAAATACTCATCGTTGGATTCTTTTTGAGAGATTTCGCTTTTTATAACCCTAATTGGGGTTCTGTTACGCTTATCATTGAAGCAAAACATCGTATAGAACGAACGGTTTACAGGAAAATCGTTAAGTTGCAATAAAGTACGTTTTTAAATCGTAATTTATTACAGATCGACATATTTCTGAGAACAACAACAATAAATCCGAAATAGTTCGTGATCGTTCCCTTGGTATGCGAACGAACCTTAAACAAATTGCGTTCGTGCATAATTCTACCATTTAGCAATACACTAGTTGCGTTTGCATAATCTCGCGTGCAAATTGATATGAAACCATAGACACATTTCTATGCATATACATAATTCTTGACCTCCCACATCAACAAAATGGAATTTATGTAAATCATGCAAATAAAACTATGATGTATGGTATGTACATGTAAAGCTACGATGTATGGTATGTTTTAGAAGAGTTTTATTGTGATTCAATGGATCTTTGTATTCATTACAATTTGAAAATGCTATCCATAACTTTTTAAATTATCTGTGTATATTTTTACTAGCTTGCGCTCGCGGTTCCATTCGCACGGAAAATTCCCTAACGAGCTTTCCGTATAAGAAAGTATATGTTCTACGTAAGTTTTTAACATTTCGTCAAAGTTGGTTGATGGAAATGGAAGATAAAGAGTATCATTCTGCGGTTTCACCAACGTAGGTATGGAATTTAAAATCGCGGCGCCGCGTGCATGTTGGCGCCGGCCATAAGCTTTATCTTTACTTTTTCTTTAGTTTCATCCATTTCTTACACTATATTACCAATACAATTGAACTTGTCACCCTTAGAATAGATCCATATATACTATTTATACATTGTACTAGTTTATATACAATTTTTTTACGTTTATGGATATGAACAACTGGATTTGTGCTCGGTGTATGGCTGTAGACTCACCACCTATTACAAATTGGGACGTAAACGTAACTGGTGAAACGTGGGAGTTTACTACACTCCTCTGCCTACCCCTTCGGGGATTACAGGCGTGATGATACGTTTATGCATATGTAACAATAAGGAAAATCTTATTCCCTAGGCTTTCACGTAGGGTTGGATCTGTGCTTCACGGCTTAATATGCTTCAGGACTGCTTCTATTTGGAAAAGACTCGTTGATAGGGAACTCCATTGTTGGATACTATTATTGCAAATGAAATTTTATTCTTACGCAATATGAACCTTCCAACTATCCATCAGCTTTTAGATGTCAACTGTTGAACATAAACCTCCTCAAATTATTTCCACACTACCCCGTTTTGGCCTTTTAGTATCCAGTTGCAACCAGCTGTCTTCGTTGGGTCGTCAGACCGTGTGGAATAACCTTATTTCTGTTAAATGTTTTTTTTATCGTGGTTATATTTAATTTAGAAATATATCAGCATTTAGAAATATATACGAAGCAGTATCTAGGTTTCTCGAGAATGACTGCGGTGCAATCGAAGCTTCGTTCTAATGGTATGTCGAATTGCAAATATTAAGGGGACCCAGTAGTTGCGCGTTAACTCTAGAATTCTGTTAAATAAAAGATAAGCACTTCAAGTTGTTTATCTCATTCCTGTTAACCACCGTTTAAGCATTCATCGTGACTAAGCTAAGAAACGATAAAATATTATAAAGTTTGCGCGTATAGTGGTTAATTTAATTTAGACTTTGTATTTGTGCTTCGTATTTATTTGATGATTTGGTTGGAGAAACGATTACAATGCTGTATGGAAGGTTCTAGATTTGGATGTGTATGAAGCATTTAAACAGAGAGGAAATTCATTTGTGAATAAATCCACCTGTTTTTGGTTTTTGCGTTTTATATTTGAAAAAAAAACATTATAAATCCTTTTGTGAAGCCATAATATGGGTTACGTGTTCACTTACGTCAGCTTCTTTTTTAAATAAGTAAAAAAAAGTAACATCACGCCTGTAATCCCCGAAGAGGTAGGCAGAGGAGTGTAGTAAACTCCCACGTTTCACCAGTTAAATAAGTAAAGTAAACTAAATAAGTAATATTGTGTCAATACGAAGAAGTAGTCTTGTCCAGATTTAGACAAAGCTGCTTATTACTTACTTCCAGCGCTAAGTATTCGCCATTACCAGATCGCCGGAGGACAAAACATGCGAATACTTGCCACGTATCTGCGGGTCACGAACAAGACAATGCTATTTCGCCACATCATTATCCCCCATATTATACTTTCAATAGGATTGTAATGTTAGAGGCTTACAAATATTTATTGTGTTGTCTTGTTACAGAATGCCAGTTCGGGAAACAAGCGAAGGAATTGGGCTCGACATGGTACGCGGACCTCGGCCCGCCCTTCGGTGTCATGTACTGCATCAAATGTGAGTGTATTTCGGTACGTATTATCAGTATTGTTTTGCATCTAAACCAACTATTGCCAAAGCTGACAGCTCCCAGAATTGTTAACGCAAATCCTTGCTCTCGATTTAATTACAATATTTTTAAGTCAGACAATGTAAAACAAAAATTGTAACGTTTATTCATATGTAATTTTTCCACATTTTTCAGCGTGTGATTACATTCAGCGTATAATTGTCCATTATGTTATCTATTTGAGTCTTTGCTCACATTGCTACAAAGAGACAAAATTAAGTACCATATCCATGTAGATTATTTTCATAATTTCGAATTGGAAGCTGTTTCGCCCAAGTAATATATCACTTCATATTCTCTTATTATTTTTCTTTAAGTAAAATTCGTACTCCTATTCAAATAATTCACTATACCTTCTCTCCTCAGGTCCAGAAGAAGCGGCGAGTGGTGGCGAAGGTGCACTGCCGCAACATAAAGAATGAGTGCCCGGAACCCTCCTGTGATACTCCCGTGCTACTTCCTGGCAGATGCTGCAAGACCTGTCCCGGAGATACAAACTGTAAGTGCAATTTTTTTGTTACTTGATTCGGTTTCGGTAACCGAGGATAATAAAATTTTGCAAAGATGTCGTGTACGTGATTTGATTCAAATTTCCATTATGAAGTAAGGTTTTCTGCATTCTCGCGTTTAGCACAGACGGTACCTCAACCCGTTCTACTACTATTAAAAATTTGTAGAATTAAATGAATATTTTCTCCAAAAAAATCTGATACCTTAAAACTTAATGATATTTATTATTTTATCAGCGTATGTATGGTTTAATACAATTTGATAAGCATGATAAAAATGATTCTTCAAGATGAGTTTTAAAATAGAAAATGCGTTTTAAAATGTTGAAGACTGCACTGGCAAGATATGAGAGCTTTCAACAAATTGATATTAAGATCCAACAATAGCTAAAGAGCATCGCGATAGTCGTAGTTATCAATCTGAGCAGTGACTTGGACAATATTAATGTCCAACAGTAACAACGCGTTTAATTAACGCGTTTAACAACGTCGAGCCACATTGAAGCGAAAAACATCTCTTGTTTATATTTCTCTCGTGTCTTGTACAACAAAAAAAACTTTTGTTTCTATTTCATTTATATCTCATATCTCTTAAACGGTCTCTTGTTATATTTTATTGGGGTCTCATATAGCAAACACCATTTCTTTATCTTTATTCCGGTCTCACAGTTAATCTTGCGTAAGTTGTCACCAGCCCGAACAACTCCGAAAGGAGATTAAAAACTCGTACGCTTCTACGCTTATTTGTGGGCGAATGCAGATGTCTAGGAACGGCAGCGTCCTATGACAGATACCTTCTTCCATGTTATTCTCTCTGCTCCAAAAAACGAAAATATGGCGGACTGGAGTTATCTTTAACTGGACTTCATAAATATAAGAAATTTAATGTAATTGATTATAGAATTGGTTCAATAATTCAATAGGCATAAGTATTCATCTTTTTTTCTATTTTTTCAATCTGTTTTTCTATTTCACTATTCTATCTGTTTTTCTATTTCACTAGACAAGTATGTTTCAGTTATTCTTCAAAAGATTCTTCTATTGTAGTAATGATTACGTCAAACGGAATATTAAGATTAATCCTACTAATATTGAGTCCATCGTTTAATGCTTAACTGTTGACAAAGCAACGTCATTTCGGCCCGTTAAAGTTCATCTCACGCTCGTCACGGTGCCTAATCAATTTCATAAACCGATGATGTCATTTTTGTATGGCCATAATATCCATTGACTGATGTCACGCTGTCGGCCGCTGATCTAAGGACTGTTACTAGGTGAATGTGTTCTATTACCTAAACCGGAAGCTCACGACTAGTTACGGTTATCGCATCTACGTACATATATTTAGTTCAATAGCTGTATATTGGCACTTAAGATTTCTCTCAATCTCGGTTTTAACGGATTTTATACAGGTTTTTAGTGTCTTTACATTCTGCTGTCTTCGATACGCGAGTCACATCGATGTTTCATGTTAGAGAAAAACGTGAGTTTGCATTTTCAAGTTAAATTTTCTTTTGGTCACACCATAATATGGATTTCATTCATGATTTTGATATTGTAAGTGATATTGGGGAAGTCGAAAAGTTCTATCGTGGTTGGTTTTTCGTTATCGGAGTTAATAGTTGATTGACTAGTTAATTTTTTCATCACTTTGGCATAGTTTTAATTGTTATTGCGGTATCAAAGACGACTTGTGATCTATGTGACTATTATTTATTAATTCTATGTGATCGTTCATTCCCGAACTACCAAAGCGATTTCGAGTTCGATTACCAAAGTGATTGTACACTTTGAGATCAGGTTTTTCATTGCAATCAGACGAAGTCATTGACAATTTACTTTTGTAATAATGATATATCATTTGACAATTTCTAGATCATACATGTTTATCTATATATTGCACGCATGGAGGGGTGTGAGATTTGGCATGGTAAAGTTTACATATAGGAATGCTGCAAGCCAAAACTTATGTAGGTATAATATATGTTACAAATACATTAAAGAAAATGAAATAAAACAATATTTGTTTACGTTTATACCGTTTATTCTAGACATAATAGTCTCTGGTCAAACTGTAGGACAGAGTAGGGATTTATAGACGTGTACTATTTGACATAATAAATTGAAGAACGTTTAAATTTTAAAATTTAATTACGTATTACTGTCGAATTTGTACCGCAGCTGGAATATTAGTATTCATTTACAGCAAATGTATAATATGTAAATATTGATATAAGCCAAAATTATTAATGAATAGTATTAGTATTAAAATTATACGAAATGATATATAGGTGTCATTTTTCTATGTCGGTAACTTATACCTCTGGCAACTGGTTAGTGACTCACGGGCCATCTGTCGCGAAAACTATTCGCACATGTGGAAAACGACTGCACGACATATAGGTTTATTAATTATATCTTATATGTAGGTATATATATATATCATTAATATTCCACTTTTCTATGACGCGCCCCATGTAACATGACACTACGTTTTTTTTGAATCCCAATATCAACGTATATAAAAATCATATTTATTGTATATATTACAATAATTGTTTTAATAGAATACATTAACAAATTAATAATATATTGAAATACAAGGAGGCCGGCAATTTAATATAATTAATGACATATTAAACATTGTCTATTTTCTGGCGACCACGTTTAAGTTTTTTATTATATTTGTCGTCGTTTATCACTTTTTCTTGAGAATCGGCGGATCCGTTGAGTTTAAAAGGTAATTGCGATGTGAGAAAGCATGCGTTCGTACATGCGAAGTGACAGGAACCGGCGATGACAAATGACTGGACGAGCGCGCTGAGCGCGCTGAGCTCAGCTCCCACGGCAGATTCTCATCATTACCTCACACATGGACGCTCCGAGCGAGCATTCGATCTGGATAATCAGCCACTGCGACGCGAAATCGTAATTCATAATTATGTACATCATTAAAACACACAAATGGCAACACAGTGTAGTGTTTGTCTCGAGAATATCACAATCTAGCTTCAAATAGACATTACGCAGATTTCTGTCTACAATTTTTTTTCTAACGTTGGGCTATGAAATGTGTTGTCATATTATTGATTAATCCAAGACCTAATAATATTATTCTTATTGAAGTAAATAGCCTAGGGTTTGTTAATTACCACGTGTAGTAAATTTTTTGCCGGTTTTTTTCTTCAGGCCTTCTCTAGACTGAGGGGCACTCGAAACTCCATAATGATGACTAAACCAATATGTGGTTTTCATTACTTATAATATAGGTATTCATTCAGTACTTTATAATGAATAAAATTATTTAAATTTGAACAGACCCCTATTGATATTAAATAAATCGTTCATGTTTTGGTCCGATGATATTGAAGTGTCAGTTACAAAGTTTATTTTTGTGTTTAAATCCACAAATACGTTAAAATGTGAGTCGCTACGGTGCACCTGTTTCGTGTTTTCGGTGGCTGCGTGATATGTTGAGCCGAAACGGCGGGGTGCGACGTAGCCGGCGTCGACAGCGGGTCTGCGGCTGCGTCCACCGCGCTGGATATATCGAGAGCATTACAATGGCATTACTCAGATGCACCGGGCGGTGGTGCAGAAATGGCACGCGCTGGCGCTCCCCCCCCGCGCCCGCGCTGCTGCAAATATAGCTGTTGGTCCTGGTTATTCCGGGCGCGGCCGTCGACCCGCCGCCGCGACGCCGTCTGCGTTAGCGAACGATGCTTACAACACTCGCATTTTTTGCGAGCAAATATCACCGATGTCAACGTACTCGAGACTTTTTCATTATTTCTCCGTGGCCACCGAAAAATCCGCGTCTCGAGAGCAGATCTCCCGATGAGTAAACAGTCTCGTTGTTCGCCGTCTCGTCAATTGATTGGCCGAGCGCGTCCTCGATTCACTTAACCTGCCTTCGTAATAATAAAATTGTATGTAAATTAATGTCGTTAACTACGACTTGGTATAAAAACAACTACACTTTATGCTCCAGTAATCATCTTTATCCTTCGATATTTTTTACTAAAACACTTAACGTTCATTCGTATTCGTTAATGACGATTATAGATTTAATAATGATGGAAAGTTTCATGTGGGTAAGTAGCCGTATTTTACAACTATAGATCGAAGCTATAAAACGCTCCATATCAGTTTCGCTATTGCTTTGTGCGCAGTTCAGATGTCGGTTTGCCGCCATTTCTGAGTAATAACTTATTGAGTTTTTAATAAGTGCCCCGTGCCATACTGAGATGTAAAGAATATAATTCTTAATTGAATCTCCGCCAGGTGCAGCTGTAATAAAATGTATATAAATTTTACGCATCAACACGGAAAATACAACCTGTGGTACGTGTTGTATAAATCGAAATATATTTGATAGTTATATATAAAGTTTTAATGTTATAAATTGCGTTTTAGTTTTGCACAGGTTGTGAGGGTATTGCTTCTTACTTGTTTATGGTAAGGGTTAAGGGTAAGGTAGGCATTCGAATTAAAATATATTACGTTTTAATATGTAGTAACATGTATAAATTTAATACGTAGTAGCGTTTTTTGCTTAACACGACGAGATATCTGTGTAATATAATTTCTAAAATCAAACATCAATAGGTTCAAGGAAAGACTAATTATTTCATATAATGTATCATTTTATTCGTAAAAAGTTCAGAGCAAATACAGAAAATATTATACGAAAGTGAGAATACAATTTTGTTAGATGTCAGATTAAAAGACACCATGTATTATGTACATATTTGGTAATTAGTGATGCTCGTGATTACGAAATATTTATTTGGATTGGGAAACAATTAGGTTATTGATGCATTTAGATAATTTAAATTATTATAGAAATATATATTGTGGGTTAATGCAGGTCACCTACCCGCTGAGAGTTCGGTTCTCAAAGATATGTTAAGTGTGTAAAGGCCCTTATTCACCGTGTCCATACTACGCGAGACTTGCCAAGACGGTTCCAGGAAAGAGTTGTTCTTTTATACATTTGTTCTTTGTGTTAGTATGTAGAATATATGGCGCTCAATGCTCTGTACCTAATCCGTAAGGGACCTGGCGTGATTATATACTAATAATATTATTATACTGCCAGACACTCTTTTTGCTAATTGTAAATTTTATGTATCTAAATCAATTGTCGAAATATCTTGTACAATCTTTTCCGTTATCCGTTATCAGCTGGAAAGGAATAATTTTCCGTTATCAGCTGGAAAGTAGTCTTTTTCTTTCATGACTTTCCGTACATCAAAGTCGATGTTAGCTTGGCACTTATAAGAGCGGTTACCTAAAAACTTAATGATTTTTCCAAAGAATACTTTCCTCAAATCGATTAAGTAATAATAGCTGTTATTTTGCAATCTTTGCTATGTGATGTATGGTACACACCGATACCAGCACGTGTTTCGCCCCAAAACAGAGCAACACCAGGGATATGGATTAGGCAACTTCTAGCTGCAAATATATTTGGCATTGGTAAATAGGCAAATTAAAAAACGGTAAATGCACTAAGAGCGTTATGAACCATTTTTCTGTATGTAAATCTTGTAATAAACTTAGCCAGCTTAACCAGCCAAGCTAACAGTTTGAGGTGGATTGTTTGGTGGACTAGCGACACAGTCGTAGGACAGCCGGCTGTGGAAACAGGCTCGGAGGAGTGATTCGTCTGTGCGCGCTCGTGGCGTGAGGTGTTCACGGTTCATCGGACATCGCATCGGCGACCAGTCGATCACGAGTGTATCTAATTCAGTGTGCTGCATGTGCCTCCGAGGAATTTGTTTTGTGCTCGCCGATGCCGCGTACAATCGGTGTTTTATTTTCGTGAGATCGGTGTCCCTGCGCTCGCAATGCATTCCTCCACCGCATAATTTTGTTTGCGCCTTTTTCGCCATTATGCGCCCGCGAAAATTAGCTTTGAAGTCGGATTTACTTATATTTTTTGCACTTTTCGTAATAAGAATTCTCGATTTGAACGATCGCCGGGCGCGCAAGGGAATTTGGGCGTGCGATACCGTCCATACGTGAAGCGGACGATGAATGCGGCCGCACGGTTGGAAGTGTGCGGTGGGTGCCATGTAGTTTTAAATGGGATGAATGGGATAGCTGTCGTGTTGGCGGCCGCAAACGGGCACTCGTTATTATTTTAATGTTGGCTAATAAGACGGCGTTAGGCGATCGCGGTTAGTGGGCAAGCGTATCCTGAGTAATAGGGGCGTCGTTTGGTGCTGACCGTACGTGACTGGCCGGCAGCGAGCGCGGTGGCGCCAGGCCCTTTCTGAATTACGTCAAACATTAATCCTTTGATCAAACCGGCTGGTGTTTTGTATTAAGTGGCATTTGAATATCATTCGTTATACACCCGATGTATTGTGGGGCAAACCTCGAATAGCTATGCGGTCGCCCGATCAACGACCAATTGAGGCCTCGTGAATTAATATTAATAGGTATGATACGCGAAATGCATATTTATATTTAATGCAAATAATTTATATTTATTCTTTGAATTCTGTATATTTCAACTTTATCTGCCATTTTGGAATTCTATGAAAATGTCTTTCAATTAAAATCTTAAAGTATATTACAATTTGATATTACGAGGTGGTAACTAATCAATTTCTAATCCTTCTTACGTCTCTAATAATACTCTAACAATACTTTAAAGACGACCGCAGAAAAATGAGCGTCGCATGTTTTATTCAGTTGTTTCCCAACGTCGCGACACGTTCCAGCGCGTACACAACCTTTGCTGTGACATGATTGAGCTGATGAAACACGATAGCCTGGAGACGTCGATAAATCAACACTCACGGGATAACGTACGTGCCCGAGTTAGACGGATTGACCGCGCATCGTGTGCAATGAGTCGGCATTGGGTCGTTCCGGGCCGAGCTGGATTGTCCCATTGTGTACGGTTATGGACAATTTGAGCCGCTATCATATAATTTAAACATTAGAAACGGAGACGTTCTGACATCTCTTCTAGATTTATAGCTCCTTTCTTTATTATTCGGAATGTACTAGTTCGATTTGAGTCAGTGTTGTAGGAATAGGTTAATTTAATTTCAATTACGCAACGGTCTAGTATTCTTGTTATTGTACACTGCTTGGAATGTAATTAGACTTTTTGACCCCAAGGGCATAAGTGAATACATTGTGCTTGTTTCCGTCTCCTTAACAAATAGGTATTATATTTCTACAGTTAATCACGATTCTGTTCAGGTACCGAAGTCATTTTCATAAAATTTCATCCC
>DWEH01000756.1:0-10696 GCA_018245815.1 Apyrrothrix aesculapus | reverse complement strand
CACCTATTCCATATTGGGACGTAAACGTAACTGGTGAAACGTAGGAGTGTACTACACTCCTCTGCCTACCTTTTCGGGGATCATAGGCGTGATGTTACGTAATTTTTCTATTTTCTATAATTCCTACCCATCAACATTTTTGTATGCAAGGTGCGGGTAGTTGAATAAAAAACAGCGCCTCACACATAACTACTCTCCAAATACATATAAACGTGTCGCACCAGAAAAGTATCGATCGCCTCCGGTCGTTTTAGTGTTTAATAAAAAACCTAATTATATTTATATCGAATTCAATCGTTTGTTTATAGATTTATCAGTGCGTTGTGCAACGAAGAATGCCAATAAGACATCGTGCCAATTACAACTATTCGGTTATTTACAGATGAAGTCAAGTAGTAGGTACAAATCATTATTAGTACCAAAGCAAACAAACAAATCACAGTATACATAAAAATATTTGTCATAAGATAGTGAGGAAATACGTGTGTGTTTAATAATGAAAAACGTTGGCTTTTCCAAAGCAACAGAAGAAATAATTATCGGCAACGATAGTAAAGACGTTGATAATACTGTCATAATAGTTAAGTGATCGTACGGCAGCGAAACGAAATTTATATTGTGCATTTACACATAGATTATGCTCAGTTTGTTCGTTCGACTATTTGCACAATAAATATTTATTTTACATATTCATTGTTACAGGTTTAGACTTCTTGGAACATGGAGCGGACTTCGAAGCTGCGATATCAGCAACAGGTAACATTTCCCTATCACCTTTCGTCTGCTCACGCAAAAATTAATTCGGATGCGCCTTTTGGCATGTTGTCAAAATGTTAAATATTTCATTGTCTTTGCACGCAGACACCGTTCGGAACTGGTGAGTCATGTATTGACGTACTCTTGGATAGCTAAGATCACTCATATAATGATAATAATAATGCATGACAGATGCTGTCGACAATGGCGCCTTATTTCAGCATTGGTTCTGAAACGTTACTGAAAATATCAATCGCACTCCTTATTTCTATTTTCAATCAACCGATATGTTAAAAGCGGGAATTACAGGCAAAGACCCCTCAGGGGTGGCCTATGTTCAACTGCGGACTGTGTCAGGCTGATGATGTTGATTTCTATTTTATATATACGTTAATTATAACATTTTTCACCATTCACAGTCGTTAAGGTAATTTTAATCTTATTTTTACAAATATGTATAGTTAAAGCGCAGTTTTCGTACTTCGTGACCTTTTGAGAAAAGTTCTGATGTATGCTGTGTAAAAGTATAAAACTACGTTCAGATTTCGGTTTCGTGAATGTTTTATTGTATCTACCTAATGATATAATATAATATTTGAAACACTATGAAATATGGCAAAATAACAAACCTCAGGACGCATCTCAAAAATATCATCACCATCATCGTCAACCTGTTTAAGTCCACTGCTGGACACAGGCCTCCCTTCAGGGGTTTTTGCCCACAATCCCCACGCTGGGCATGCGGATTGTGGATCGCAAAGCACGGCTTCTCGCACCGCCTACGCTGCTGGCTGTATGCGACCAGGACATGTAGCCGTGCCTAGACAGGCCGCGCCATACTGCGGTCTGCCAGCGGTCTCGAAAATATATGTTATGGCTATCTGCTTCAAAACTTGAGTATTTTTGATAAGTTTACCTCCTTACGTACAATACTTTTTCAGCTTGATGTTATTTATGTACCTTTATGTATGGATGATTTTAAATAACTAGGTATTTCAAACAATAGACGTTTTATTTTCTTTACCTTGCGACTATTTCTTTTTTGAAATTGGAACGTTTATATAGTGATAAACGCCAACGTTAAGTGAATTCCATTTCACTCGATGTTTAAGAAAGGTGTTTAAGAATAATGACATTTTTCTATGTTGACAGGTTTCGGACGTTTCCATTTCTGCCTGTTGGCGATCACGGGGCTCATCTATGCTAACACGGCCATCGGCATTACTATAATTTCGTTCGTGCTGCCTGCCGCAACATGCGACTTCCGGATGACGTCCTCAGACAAAGGCTGGCTCACGGCCGCCCCTATGTTAGGTGAGATATGCCCATAAATGTTCATAATTAATGGTACTCGCAAGTAATTACATTGATATCACATTACTGTATCTCCTCGTGACAAATATGCAAAATCATGTATTTTTGTGCAGTTAACTGACAAAAATATCTCATGACTTTGCTGACTACTAAAGAATGTAAGAGATTTCGCTTTTAGCCTCTCCAAAATCGAATCTATTAGAAGAGCACAAGTGATACTTATAGAAAGCTAAAAAGTTTAAGAAGGTACTGTTCCACCAGCATAAAATACCAAGGTTTGATTTTTTTATATATTTAGCCTGACAAACAGACAATGGGCCATTTGATTTAATGTATACATTTTTTTAATAATAATTAAGACGACAGTGCTAGATTCAAAAGAGATCTATATTGATATTTATTGGACTTGTAATAATATATGCTTTAAATTCAAGGTATTTACTTCCAATGTATGTATTGATTGTTTATTAACGCTCAGCTCTATACTCAGGTATGGTTATTGGTTCATACTTCTGGGGCTGTCTGGCCGACACGAAAGGGCGTAAATTGGTGCTGCTCTCCGCTCTGCTTCTC
This sequence comes from Apyrrothrix aesculapus, assembly GCA_018245815.1. Lineage (NCBI taxonomy): Eukaryota > Metazoa > Arthropoda > Insecta > Lepidoptera > Hesperiidae > Apyrrothrix > Apyrrothrix aesculapus. Next base: position 8,053 of record DWEH01000756.1, on the reverse strand, counting down.
GATGGATTCGTTGGCATCATCTCCTCATTTGTCCAAATCCTCCCCATTTTTATGGCTTGCAGATTTTTCAATGGTTTCGCGTATGTATTTTATTTTAAATTTTAATCCCAATACATAAATGTTACATCTAAATTATTATGTTAAACTTATACTACTTATACTTTTTTTTTTTAAAATATAACGTGGCTTTAACATTGATATTTTGTAAAAATGTTATCTACCAAACGCGTATAAGAAGATTTCTCTCCTTTTTTTCCCTAATAAGAGATTCTCATTACAGGGTCGCGGGTGCTATGGGTATTTGTTTCCCATATTTGGGAGAGTTTCAACAGACCAAATACAGAGAAAAGATTCTGTGTTGGATGGAAATGTTCTGGACTCTGGGCGTCATAATTCTCCCATGTAAGAAATTATTCACGTACTATTTTAAGGTTTCATATTTTTGTATATTTCAATCCGGAAACATTTGTTTCTCTACATTTAGATTTTCATTGTCATTGCCATGTTACTATTATCCTTCAACAATAATCCACAAATACGGTACATAAATTAAAACGATTATTAGGTAACACCCAAGTGACGCGCAACTTTTAAGAAAGGTCATATAGTTTTGAAAGCCATTGGAGGTTTCACATATGATCCAGACGAAGACACTTTGGCCATCTCAAGAAATACTCGTCACTCACTTTAGCTCTTGTTTATGTGTATATATATCTCTATAATGACAATGACAATAAATACTATTATATCTGTATCTATATGTATATTCTATATGTATCTATAATATATAATTTATGTTCCAGTGATCGCGTGGGGTATCATCCCGATCCAAGGCATCCGTATCGAGCGCGGCAGTTTCTCATATGATTCCTGGAACTGGTTCGTAGCCGCCTGCGCCGTACCGTCGCTGTTGCTCGGCTTCTGGTTGTTAACCTTCCCTGAGAGCCCTAAGTTCATGATGGAGTGCGGTGATTACGACGATGCCCTCGCCTGCCTCAAGAGCGTATACAGACAAAACACAGGCGATGACCCCGACAATTATCCTGTAAGTCATATCCTGTAAACTTTGTCAACCAATCGATCATCCATTATAAAAAAAACCCGCTTTGTAAATTTCATTCAAAATATATTAAGGACCTCGTATTGTTTTGAGTTATTGTAATATTTATAATAAGATGGAAATGTTATTCTGGAAATTTCTCTCACTATAGATCAAGAGTTTGAAGGAGAAAGTTCGAACGATCTCCGTGGCATCGCAGAACTCCCAAAAGTCCGTCCGAAGTCTTAGCATGCGTAAACGTAAGGATCTTAAGAGACTGTTCAGCGAGATCTGGACTCAAACTAAAGCACTGTGCAGAGCTCCCTACCTCAAATACACAATACTCACTTGTCTCATTCAGTTTGGATTGACTACTAGGTAAGTACTTGTGAGACCTATTAATATTTCTCACATACCTCAAATGTACATTTACTTGAACTACCATAAGCAAAATAACCAAATTAAAATATTGCAAATACTGAACTTGCTTATTAATCGTTTCAGCTACTACACTCTCATGGTCTGGTTCCCTGAGTTGTTCAACCGTTATGAGGAGTTCGAGCACCGTTTCCCTAACACCAGCGCTTCAGTGTGTGATGTGTCCGGCATCGTCGTCAGTGATGATTCAGCAGGAGATCCGTTCGACTGCGAGAAGATTATCGACCAGAGCGTCTACACCCATACTCTCATCGTCGGTCTGGCTTGCATCCCTACCTCGCTGTGGCTGCCCCTTTGCGTCCACAGACTTGGTGCTAAGTTCTTCTTGAGTAAGTTTCTGTTTCGTCATCAATTATCCAATAATTTCCGTGGATACTTCAAACATACACCAAGGTTAGTGGACGGCTTACACATCTTATGTATCAAAACAGATGTTGGTACGCATCATTTTGAGACAGACATTGCGACACTCTTTGGCCAGTCACATAAAAAATTGACACAAAATTGGTGTTTGCTCGTGAAAGTTTTTATGCTGTCTACCTTTCTGCAATACGCCACCAGATGACGTTGCAACGCATCAATTTATGAGAATGTTTTCGATTAATAGACTCCTGAGTTAATCATTTATAAATCACATAATCAACGAATTAGTTCATTAGTATGTCTTGCGGGTTATAGATTTAAAAATACTGCTAATAAAAATTATCCACTGCAAAGAAACAATAAACGCAATTCAAAAAAACAACTAAAATGCGTTCCTAATGGATTGTAATAGTTTTCAGTTTGGGCTTCGCCGGCGTAGTGACCATGGGTCTGTACTTCGTGCAGAATTCCACTCAGAATTTGGTGTTGTCGTGCATCTTTGAAGCGCTTACTTCGCTCGCCATCAGTCTCGTGTTCTGCGTGCTTGTCGACCTGTTTCCAACAAATCTCAGGTAACGACAGCTAGTGAATTAATATTGTTGTTTTCCTCTGCTAGGGGTTATTGAATTGAAATTGAACAAACTCGATAGTCCCAGCGAGAGTTCGTTACTTTTTTTCTTCAGTGGTTTGATAAAATATGAATGAATATTTTGCGGGTATAGCTTCGGTTGTGATATGGTATATTGCGTCAAATATAATAGAAATCTGGATGGAGACGTATCTAAACATTACAATGTAAGGTTCCCTTTGTGATTTCAACGGTATCCATTGCCATGGGACAAAGGAAGTTTATTTTTGCATTGTCATATTATAGGTAGTCGGAATTCAAATATTATATTCCCGCGTCGCAGGCGGTCAGTACTTTGAATGAAAAATGTAACTAAACATTAGTTTCTTACTGCATATTAAATAATGAAAACATGTCCCGAAAGGTAATGATCACTGACAATAAGCGGAACATAACATTAATGACTGGCTCGTTGGACGAGTTAGTTGCAAGCGCGAGTGCTGATCGAGAGGTTCTGGGTTCGAATCCCGGGTCGAGTACTATTGGATTTTTCTAACTTAGATTTTCTAGTTAACATTTCTACTAGTGACTCGGAGTCTGGATTTGAGCCCGGTGTATGGGAATACGCTCACCCCCTATTCCATATTGGTACGTAAACGCAACTGGTGAAATGTGGAAGTATACGACACTCCTCTGCTTACCTCTTCGGGGAGTCCAGGTGTGATGTTACAATAACCTGAGTTCGTTTAAAGTATTTATTAATGAGCTTCAACACGACACTTCTGCAGGGTAATGGCGGCGGCACTCTCACTAACGGCTGGTCGAGGCGGCGGTCTCATCGGCAACCTGTCCTTCGGATATCTCATCGATATCAACTGTATAATTCCCATAGTAGTGTTTGCAGCATTCCTATTTAGTAAGTATTGATATTTCCGATTTTTTTAGCTGCGCTAATTTTACACACGGTACAAGGTTTCTTATATGTCGAATATCAGAAATACTGGCTTATTTGCGCTTGATCAAGTCTTTTGCAAATATATATTTATGTATAACGGTACTGACAGATATTACTGTTATTATATTTTGTTATTTACATCATTGATCCGTTTTTAAGACATATTTAAAATATACAATCCGGAGTTAACGGTATCCGTTCAATATTTTACTACATTAGAAATGCGCCCTTTTTTTGCTACGATATAAAAATTATATTTAAAAACAAAAAAAATTATCAAACCACCATGTATCATGAAGTCATACGATATAACTGTAAAAAAAGTTCACCACGGAAGCAGTTCAAAATAACCTTACGTATATAATTTAGTCATCACATGTAACTGTACTAACTATTGTAATGCTAAGTACACACTGTGCACACCGACCTAAGTAAACCCTTATGAACTTTAAAACTATGCCATTACAGTTGCCGCAATCCTCTGTTTCTTCTTGCCAAAGACGGGTCAAGAAGCGCTCGACTGAGCCGCGGGCGTCCGCTGAAATCTTAGTGCAATTAGACTACAGTTTGCAACGTAGAATTCACATCGTTCGAGTGTTTGTACATATCACGTAGGATGTAAATATTGAGGACTAAATATTGTTATTTATTCATGTTGGCCAGTACAGCGCCGCGAGCGCCGGGAGCGCGCCCGCCCTGGTACTGTTTCAGTATTCATACACCTTTATCAATGTAAGATTGAACAACAGTATTTTAGAGTTGACTGTGTAATATAATGCCCTTAAATTATTTTAATTATTATTATTATTAATAATAAAGGTTACTTACCTACCATATACATATATGTAATACATTGCGTTTGATTCTCTATTCGAGATGTTCCTTTCCTGAATATCTTTACGATGTTCAAAAACAAATTAATATTGCACTACTTATCATCGAAAGTTAATTTATATTTATATGATATTGAAAATGACTCGTTATTATACTCGTTTATGGATTTTATATTCCTTTAATAAATTAACACTACCAAATTATTTTTTTAAACATATATTCCATAATGCTTATATGCTACCCTCAGCGCAGATACATTTATATTTCAAATATAAGACAGCGATTTCAATTAAAATGATGTCTGTTTTAACTTTTGTTAATAATGAAAGAAGCTTTTTTATTCCATTTATTAAAATATAATAAATAGATAATAAGTGGTTTTATGCAATTTATTAAAATTACAAAGATAGAAATTTAAGGCAAATCAATATTGACATACTTTGTTGTGGGTTACCATCACAATATTAATAATATTCGTCGTATTAGTAGTATTCGCGAAACTGAGAACAATGCCGCATAACTTTACTGAAATACTGTTTAACAAAGTTTTAACGCTATTGCCTCAAGATTTTAATAAAACATTTATGTACAAAGAAATTTAATTTCACTTAATACTACCGGACATGTGCAAATAAATTTAACTAGACAATGGTTGGTAAATAGATATTAAAAATATATATCGTTTATTTATGTTACAATGTCACATTCTGCAGTTAAAGATTTTTTAATAAACCAATAATAACACACGTAAATAAATAAACAGAAATGTAAACAATAAAGAAAAGAAAAAAACGAACTGAGAATAATACAACAATTGACGCCATATTGGCCACACGTGTTTATCTAACACTAAGGCATTTGATTATTTGGCGAAGAACGAAACCCGAAGACTATTTACGGCGGGAGCAGAATTAAGCTCACAGATTAAATAGACTAACCATAGACAAGACAACATCGAAATAACTGTTTCGCTGGCTGGCTAAGAGCTCTGCTATCCACACCGCCGACCACAGAGCGCACTGGCAATATATAATCCATAGACAAAAACATAACCAAGACAAGAGCGACATGATAATTCTTTTTCATTTGTTAAATTCATAAAATAAGTTTTGATCAATATAACAACAGACGACATATGATGCATTAACAGTACGACATCGTCCGAATATTCGAGAAAAAATATTTAAAACGATTCTTCCCATTAAACGGTGACACTATGAACTATGAAACGTCAGGGGCGATATTGGAATAAGAATTTAGTTTTGAATAAAATTTACACTGCTATCACTTATGGTTTCTACACTTACTTAATGTTAGATATCTTTGACATCTAGCGAAAACAGCAATATAAAATTCTTTATAACGATCTACCACCCCGGGTTATAATTAGTTATGAATTTCTACTTAGTACAATCATATGTGGTGCTCCCGTGAAGAGTAATAATAATAACTCTAATGTGTTAGTGTGTCTACCTACCACACGTTTGACAGCGAAGCACAAAAAAGTGACTATTAGCAGCGGTGTAAATTTGTGACTTTCTCAGTCGAACGCTAGACAAGACTTTAGTAGGTAAAATGCAATAGAATATGAAGTTAACATCAACGGAGTAACATTTACATGTAAGGTGATAGCTAATAACTATAGTGTGTTATATATATATGTTTAACGCGAAGTTTGAGCAGCGCTGGGCACTTGCGGCAGCCCGAACTCGTCGACGGGCACGCCGTCCTTGTTGCGCACGCTGTCGGCGCCCGGCTCCTTGTCCGGCGCCGCCGGCGCCTTCACCACGTCGTCCAGGTACGACGTGTCATCGTCCAGAGCTATCTCGTCACCTGTCATTAAAACGTTCACCTTGTTATTCTGTGCCTCTACGCCACGCAAACTTCATAACTATGAAGTGTGGCATAACGATGCGAAAATTTTCACATGTTTACTACAGAAAGAAAATCAGAATATAAAACAAATGCATATTTTTATAACAAGGTTTTATTTGACATAATATTAAGTTGCAGCAGCTCTGTAGATATCAAACTAGGCTGACAGAATTAAAAGGCAGTAGCCAATATGTGAGTTTATAATTTCCTTTTAGCATGCAACAACATGTTTTCAAGGAACTATCACTATTAGCATTTATATGGAGTTGGTAAATAAAATATGTATTTCAGATGAGAGTTAAGTTTAATAACTCCAGAACTCACAGAGTTAATTCATGGTGTCTGAGTGTTACGAAAGAAGAATCTTTGACCAGTAGTTGCTTTAAAAAAAACTTACCCAATGCATCAAGCTCAGCCGCCAGTTCATCATCATCTATCTCAGGCATGCCATACTGACGACCGAGGGCTTCTTGCACTTCATCAGCTTGCTCCAACATGTCTGCCAGCTCATCATTTACATCCTGAAAATTGTGTTAATACAAATTATACAATGTGTGAAACTGATAATTTTAAAATTCAATGCTAAATATGTAGTAAGTAAAAGACCTTTCAATAGATATTCTATTAGGTTAGCCTATATATACATACACATACATATACTATGACATTATTATATATATACTGTGAGTACTAATGTAACATAACATCACACATGTAATCTCTGAAGAGGTAGGCAGAGGCACTCCTCCTAGTACACTCCCACGTTTTACCAGTTATGTTTACGTCCCATTATGGAACAAGTGGTGAGTCTATTGCCATACACCGGGCACAAATCCAGACTACAAATATAGAGCCACTACTGTACAATTTAAATTAGAAAAATCTAATAGTCCCGAACTGGGATTTGAACCCAGGATCTCTCACTGGACAGTCCCACTTGCAACTAACATGACCAACGGGGCAGTCACTAGTAATGTAACATTATATACACAGAAATATTGATTATAGTCATCATTAGCTCTTTAATTGTTCTCTCAATGTACACAGTTAATTTTTTTAATTAAAATGTTTTCACACACCTCAGAGAATACACTTAGTGATAAGATGTTCCAAGTCATTAGCAAACAAACCATAGAAAATGTCTTAATATTTGTGTGTTACAAACATATTTACCACAGAAAATAAGCAAGGTAGCGTAACATTGCCGTAACAGAAAAACTAGAATTAAACAAAACCCCATATAAATTTCAATAGTGCAAAAATGCTACAGTTGTTGTCAGTAAATGGAAGGTGTCATTAGCCTATCTTCGTCCATTACTGGATGTAGGCCTTCCTTAGAGGTGTTTTTCCCTTAATCCTAGCAACAACAACAACGCTGGGCATGAGGGATGTGGATTGACATACCATGTGTGGAGATGTCCTAGGATATTATTATTACTGTTTCCATAAATATTTATCATATGATATATATATATATATCACCTGCCTCAACAATATCCCTTTAAAACCACAGTGGGACTAAATTAAATTTTCCCAACACCACCCTTAATATCTGTTAATTTCTTTATAAAACAGTTATTTTCGGCAATTTTATTTCAATATAATCACCATTCAGATTACCTCAATTGAATCTATATTTATTTTTTTGAACTCTTTCTTCATTGAAGACACACCATCCTTCATGGCAGCTATGGTGGTGTGTGTGTCTTTTAAAGTCTGAGTTGCATAGTTAGCCTGTTCCATGTTGAAAGACTGAGCCCTCAGGTTTTCAAGCTGTTGTTCATACCTACAATGTGAATGAAATAACTCATATAGTTCTTACTCGGCTTTAGTGGCTAACTCATATAGTTATTAATTTAGCAAGTTGAATTTTTAACAATCATCAAACATATGGAAGCAAATTTATCAGCAGCAATTTGTTTATTAATTTTGATACACCATTGACTTATCACTAAACTTACTTAATACATTTGACTTGTTG
>DWEH01000755.1:0-10699 GCA_018245815.1 Apyrrothrix aesculapus | reverse complement strand
AATATAAGTTAGTACCCGATCCGGGACTTGAACCCAGGACCTCTCGATAGGCATTTGCGTTTGCAACCAACACGACCAACGAAGCAGTCAACTTAAAATATGGCGATCTATTTACATAAAATAAACTTATAAATAATAAATAAGTTTTAAAGCAGCCAGTAATTATAATATGACTAATAATGGAATTCTTCAACAAAACACCCGGAAAAACGTCGAGCAAACCGGATGTTTTAAATAATATAATCACTACTGCTTATATAAACACCTCCGTCACTCACAAATGAAATATTTTATGTACCTAAACTACCGGAGATATAATTATAATATAAAAAGATAATGATGATCTTACGGGCAATTTATTTTAAAGAAATCTTTAGGATTAAAATATTTATTTATATAACGAAACATACACACACACTCACGCATATGCAATCACACATGAAAAAAATTCCTCTACGTCCACAACATTAAGTAACCATAAGCATATACAGTTAAAAGCGCTAACGACAGCTATAACACAATAAAATCATACATGGAAACCAAGAAGATACTGAAGGGAATACTTTTCTATAGAATAGTTCAACGCTTGGGTACATTTAAAGTTATAATACATGGTATTTCGATAGCGTGGTGGGCAGAGTAACCATTTTAATGTTCGCACAATGCGCACGCGCCGAGGTCGACAGGGTCGAGGCCGCTGGCCCCGTCCTTCGCTCCATGCATACCCATGGCGTATACGCCATACCACGTATGTATATGTATTTATTTCATGTATGCTATAGGTAAGAGTACAGACGCGTGTGGTTTTAAATTTTAATCGATATAAAAGCATGTGCCACGTATGTATATGTATTTATTTCATTTACACTACATATAAAAGAATACAGAAGTTTTACGCACGTATAAAAATCGTATCTACCAAATCCATCCAAACAAAGAACCACTTCAAATATATTACCAAATAATTTATCGGGTCTACCTTTTACAACGTTTGTTGTACGAGTCGTGAGCGTATAACCTTTAATTCGACTGGCATTATATGTAAATGTGTTGGTGGAAAGTTAAAGTTCAACAAAGGGCCCAGCTGTCCACTTTATGATCGAAAGAGTCGCATTCCACAACAGTGACACGACATGGAGCGACTTTAATGTAAAAAGACGGCGATCCACTGGCGAGGTAAGCCGTTATTTATCACTGTCACACCGAATGTACAAGCCGACGACTATTTAGAATGACGCCATCTTTAAAATCTGCGATTTGGCACGCTAACTCGCTCTGCGTGTAGACGTTGTGAACAAATTAAGAGTCGGAGTTTGAACGTGCATAAAAGTAAGCGGTCAGTTATCTACTAGATTACCTACATAATTCAGTTGGTTAGCAAATTTACCCTTATTGTATTTATAATAATATAATACAGACTTGCAATTGGATCACCGTCTGAATTTAATTCAAAGAACATGACCTCTAATGACTTATGCGTTCAGTGCGTTGTAAGTACATTATTAAAGACAAAGAAAGCAACGTTGGTATTATTAGGTAACAACAAGGACTTTAATTTATAATTAACTTTAATAAGAATTATTGACATTAAAATGTAAACTCTTTTAATAGGTCGCTTGCAGGCCTTATTAAAAGTATGTATATGTAAAAGTATGTACTTTTCTCATGTACACTGATATTTTACTAAGCCAAGTGTTTAGGCACACTTTATATTTAAAATGATTGATAGAATCAAGAATAACAAACTAATTCCACTGTCATGCAATTCGAAAATATCTATACTTTATGTAACATACCATACAAAACTTATGGATATAACAATTAAAACATCCTCCTCGTATCCACACATCCTTTCATCTCCGAATCTCACTCTCATACAGGAAATGTGTATGTACAAAAAACTTGAATATACCCCATGTACCACCGATTACTGAAATATGACGAAAAAACATACAGATTACTTCTTTATTTAACATTTTTATATCTTCTTAGTATTTTTAATAACATTCAGCCTCAATTTATGTTAAAAAAAAAAAATTCGATGGCTATTGTTACAGCATTAAACATATAGTGTGAAAGAATCGTATCCAAGGGTAACATAATAAAAAGACTTGATGATGATGATGATGAACATAATTATTACAAATGTTCTTCAATAAATTCTTCACTCTGTATCAATGGCAGAGATGGGAACAGAACCGTGCAAGTTGGTAGGTTATTTTTGACAAGGAATGTCACACGGACTATAGCTTTGTATTTATAGTTTCATATATTTCAAGGACATGTTGGCCTGTATGAGATATGAGTTGCTCGGATATTGAATTGATAAATTAACGGGCAAAATCTTATGCAATATTTATAATATAGTATGTATATAAACGTAATATATTATAAACGTTACGTTATAATATTGAATAGTCGATAATCAACTTTGTTTTGTGTGTTCACGTTCAAACAGCAGACATTCTGCCGCCAGAAGGATATTTATACACCTTAGGGTTATTGCAAACCTTAATTTTGTTAACCGAGCACAAATAGGACTGAAACATTACCAGGTTTCGGTTTAAACCACATTATTAGCAACCTTAGAGGACAGTTTCAATTTAGAGATTTTTTATCTCTTTTCCATATAGAGCGTAAAATTGTACCAGTGAGCCATAATTTCATTAATATTATATATGTAGGTATATGCAAAAAACCCAATTCTATTATACAATACAAAATAAAATCTGTTTATTAAAGTTAAAACGATCTTGATATTACAGCTGAGATTATAGAAGCAAATAAATCCTTTAACAGAGACGACATAACGTACAAAGATATACAGACACGTACGCAGCTATGAATAAAGACGAGATATTGTGAGCATTAATTTTTAATGTACATCTCTCCCAATCTCAAAGAGTTATTTATGTCTCGGAATGTCACTCGGACGAGAAAGCTCCGAGACATTAAAGCTCTACATGGGCATAGAGTGGCTACCGAGTTACCCAAGATTAGATGTAAGAAAAATTTGAATTGTTTAGAGCACAATGTACTTTTGTAACGAATGGGACTACGGTATTACGTAAGGTATAAGATATTCGGGCTAACAATGAGATAAACGTATTATAATTTAAATAGACATTTGTAAATGATACAAGTAAATAGTAGAAGGCGGAATAGTAAACTGATATATAAAGGAAAAATACATATTGGGGATATATGAATTTTTAACAAGCCCATATTAACATTAATTTTAATATGTACATTGAAGGAGAGGATCTAAAAATTAACAAAGAAGTTAGTAATGCAACAAACAAACCAATAACAAACAAATATAGGTAAGTACATAATTTTTCCTGATACAATTTCACAACGAGTCTAACATTATTTCTTCGACCTATGATAACGGCTACAATTTGGAGCACAAAATCATGTCTATTACGAATACCAACAAAAACAGTAGATAGGTGGTTACAATAAGAGATTACACAATAATGCCGTTGTTATCTTCGGTATACTTTACAGCCATTATACTAATAACACCAGATACATTTACATTCCATAAAAATAAATGCTCAAAATTGTATCTCGGAACATGGTCTTCATTATTCTAACGCGCCATACACACAGCCGCCGCGCGTGTAACGCATTCGTTGCGATGCGATATCGTGAAGGCGAAGATGGAAGGAGGAACATTCAAATTTATGTTCGTTGTTACTTCGTTTATCACAATCTTTATGTTGAATATTTACAGTTTACAATATATATAGCCTCGTTGATCGTGTTGGTCCTGGGTTCAAACCCCAGGTTGAGTACTATTTGATTTTTCTAAAATTCAAATTTCTAGCAGTGGCTCGGAGTCTGGATTTGTGCCCGGTGTATGACGATAGACCCACCACCTATTCCATATTGGGATGAGACGTATCTGGTGAAACGTGGGAGTGTACTACGCTCCTCTGCCTACCTCTTCGGGGATTATAGGCGTGATGTTACTTTTTTTTACAATATATTTACAAATAGGAATATTAGCCATCGTATTATTAGTGGTGGTTATTCGCAAATTCATTCTCAAAATTTAGGTAGCCATGAAGCCGCAAACATTAACGCAATGCTAACATTACCGCGTTGTAAGAATTATAGAAATTTTAACACGCGTTTAAAATTTGAGAAATTGTAGAGATAAATTTTCATAACTCTAACGCTATATATATTATTGTCCAACTCATTAAAATGTCTACCATTTCAATTAACAACATCAATACACATAAGTAGCAAACGAATGTGTCACAAGAAAACTACTTAAAACATTCCGTAACTACATTGTATAAGCAGTAACTTCTGCAAACAAACTTTGTACTAGTTCGCTCTATTTCGGCTACGATCGCGTACCAGCGCGTGTGTCGATCGGCGTACCTACACTACCAGGTCAAAGAGGAGTGTAGATTAAAATAAAACTGCTGGAATGTTTATCATTTCGAATTCCACGCTTTACGATCGGTGGGTACGCTCCACGGAAATGTCTTTGACAGGCGATTACTCATACTGCACTGTAATGGAACGATAAAAAATTTCGTAAGCATGAAAATGTAGACTTTTTTTTAGTTCGAATTAAAATCCTACGAAGGAGTTATTTTTTTTGCGATTGGGTTTAGGTAATAGCAAACGGTTGCGTAATTTCCCCGCTTATATTAAATATCAGCTTAGGAATATATGACATGACTGCCTCGTTGGTCGTGTTGGTTGCAAACGCGACTGCCGATCGATAGGTCCTGGGTTCAAACCCCGGGTCGGGTACTATTGGATTTTTCTAAAAATTAGAATTTCTAGTAATGACTCGGAGTCTGGATTCGTGCCCGGTGTATGGCAATAGACTCACCAGCTATTCCATAATGGGACGTAAACGTAACTGATGAAACGTGGAAGTGTACTACACTCCTCTGCCTACCTCTTCGGGGATTACAGGCGTGATGTTATGTAAAGCTACATTGGCAGCAAATTGTTCTTAAGACACGTCGGAACAAGATAACATAACATCACGCCAGTATAACCCTGGAAGGGGAAGGCAGAGGGGTGCAGTACACCCACGTTTCACTTGTTATGTTATACATAGGTCCCAGGGAATAGTGGGGGAGACGATTTTGCCAACAACAAACAATAAACAAGCAAACAGTTTAAACGATCCACTCGTGCACACCCCGCTAACTGGACCATCTCAAAACTACAGTAGTTACGACTGGAAACTCGCCCTCACGCGCCATTCGCATCAGAACTTACTCCAGCTGATTTCAATGTTATTGAAACTTGAGTTAGCTTTACAATGGACAAACTTCAAATACGATGAGACGGTGAAAAACGCCTTCAAAGAATTCATGGAGGCCCGTGATCAATCAATCAATGCCCTTTGCCTCTATTTCAGACGATTTATGGCACTTTTTTGATGACTGACTAAAGAACCCGACACGCGATCTGCAGGATATAGGATATCTGCAGCAGAGGCATAAATGAACTGCTACAGGGCAAAAATATATTATTAATAATGGTCAATACTCCATTAAATATGTATATACTATTCGAGAAAAAAAATGACACTTTTATAGTAAAAGCCTATTTTACAGCTATGGACCCAAATGTAGATATTATGTGTAGCGCAGAGAGAAACAAAAGCTCGCATCCTCCAGGTATGATGTGGGCAGATCACTGCGTATGACGTCAAACAATAATTTTTGCCATTTACCAACATTTATGAGCAGTAGGTACGGGCTACAGTCAGTTGGAACGGAAGACAGAGCTGAATGACCTCTTGAGTGCCACTAAAAAAAAACTACCTACAATCTTGATAGACACGAGAGTTACCATATTATACGGAATTCATTTGCAATTTTTATACTACTATTAAACTTTAATGACCGACCTTATGATCCAGTGGTCAGCGATCATGGCTGCTGAGCTACAGGTCGTGGGTTCGAAACGAAAACAAATATTAGTTTGATGTGCATGAATTTTTGTTCTGTCTCTAGAAGCTGAATAATTTTTGTACATTTGTATTAGGAAACTTTTACAAGTATGTTTATCAAGTGTCTGCTTACCATTTCACCACGCCACTAAATTATCTTTTATTTGGCATCTAACAATGTACGAATTGTCCCTAAATTTTATAATGACTAATCCGTGAATATAATAACATATAATATACACACATTCGTTGCTGCAAAGAATCCCTTTGCTCGACACTAATATCCAGATAAGGATCGATCTATAAAAGATAGCGCAATCTACGGTGGTCTATTTCAACATAGTGTATATTTGTCCACAATGTCCACAAAATATGTAGCTTAAATAATGGCGACACCTTATAACTAACATTTAAGATATCGATATCCTTAACGCGAGGAAATTAATCATGGAAAACACTGTCCGTCATATAAATTGACATGCAATACATAGTACATATTACAATTACATATGTATTTATGTAGTTTATCAGCCGTCATATAAAATTTGGGATCAGATGGTCACGTATGGAGATGTCCTGAGATATTTATTAATTACATATTATAATTTATGTTATTATTGTTATGGCCGTTATTATATCGGCACGCCAGGTCCCTAACAGGCTAGACAGAGAGTATGATTACTAACAAAGTACCCAATAATAAATCACAAGAATCATGTGGCCGGTGGAAGTGGACTACCAGTTTCTCAATATGGCGCAGTTCGGCCGCCGCGTGCGAGATGGATCCGTTAGCCCGGCAACGTAGCGGTAATTAGCCACGCTACTGTGAGCCCGGCCGGCTCTTCGCACATAGCACATGCAGACACTGAACACCCATAAAACACAGCTGCTAGCGCGTGGAAACGTTAGTTAGTACAATTGACATGACAAGCTCACTTTTCAGAAGTTTCAAAACTTTCTGGATTGGAATAAAGAAATGAATAGATAAGGGAAAGTATCGCCACTAAATATTAATATCTCAATTATTTAGGGTACGAAAACACATTGTGTGTACGAACTAATTTTTCATCATCATCAATTCCTCATCAACCCTTATATCGTACCATTACTGAACACGAGTCTCCTCTAAGAACTGAGAAGAATTAAGGACATAATCATATATATATACCCGAATACAAACAAGTACTGCCACAGTTAAGTAACAGTGACACCGACCTGAAAGATAAACTATTAGACCTACTGTTATAGTTCACTTCGATTACATAAAACGAAAACAAACAAATAGTAATTCGCACAACGTTGCTTTTATAAAGCGTTCACAGATGGAGGCGTTGAAGACTGAAGGAGTCAACTCTATTCAGATTACAAACACATTGTCTATTCCCCCATAATTTAGTGATGGAAGGAATTGAGGGGAAAGGGTGGAGGGGGGAGGGACCGATATACATCAACAACATCATGGCAGAAGGCTTAGAGACCTCTAAAATTAACGTTCCACCGCTTCACAAGCATTTCTCTTTCATGCATCTTGCAACCCCTACCGCCTTAACTCCCCAACTTAATGACGTCATGTTATTCCGTTGCAAACACGTTTTCACGAACTGCTCTATCAACGATTGGACGCTTTACATAACTGATTGTGACCGGCAACACAGCTTGCACGGAAGCGTCTCGGAATCACGAACGATTTACAAACAGACGCTGTTGCGTTCATTGTATTTTTTATAACGGTGCGTTCGCTATCCCACGGGGTTAGTGCCATCCATCCATCCTCGAATATAATGTGAAGCGGATATTAAACTTACGATTGCTTACGGTTTACTACTGAGGCCCTGGTGACGTACATTTTGATCTAGGTGACCGTAATTATATGTAATTATTTCTGTCATAAGTGTAACCGTAGCTTTATGTAGTTGCATAATATTATGTACTGCGAACCACAAATTATATATTGAAACATATCACTGTTCTGCTTCGTTTCAACTTTTGATAAATATGAATATTTTAATCGTTTTTAAATAAGTCTGTTAATATGATACAACAGCGTTTCTTTATACACGTTAAATACAATGTGTTATTAAATTTTCCTATCCTTTTCACACTGATTTCAAATATCTGATCGATATGTAATAACATATCAAAACAAGAACATTAGTAAACGAACCAATTAAAAACTTTCAATATTAATTTAATATCATGATTTCAATTTTAAGAGATAATGAAATCTGACAGTTCACAAAACTTGAGCGACAGCTTTGAACGGAAACCGAAACTTAAACGAAAACGAAACTATCAACTAATAAGCAAATACCAGTGGTCGAGCAGTGCTCGAAATTTGACTATAGTTCGTTAAATGTTATGTTTCAACCTTATTGAGGTTGTTTATATGAAAGCGTATACCTCAAAAATGTCAGACTATTTTCTATTATGTCTGGCATCGACAGTATGAACGTAAAAAGTAAATGTTTTATTTCCTTCCAATTAATATTTTTGTGTCATATGTTATGTATAAATTTTAGCAGGGTGAACTAGTTCTTCCTATAAACTGAACTATGGCAAATCTCACACTTCTTCGTGAGCGCAATATTCTTAAAGAGGTGGTACAAAGTTCGTTTATTAATATATATCGGAACCTATAGAAATCGGTATCATTTGGGAGGTTGTCTGCCGACCTTGATCTGTCCTCTTTCCAATCACAAGATGTCCACAAAGTGCATAAAATGAGACATGCATTAAGTAATATTATGTAATATACGCATTTAAATCGACCGAATATTCTCGAACATAAGCGCTCTCCATGTCATTGATTCACCTGATTATAAATGTGCCTCATTTATTTCATCTTTATTCTTAGTCAAGCATTAGGTTCTTCCTTTGTAACTTAGCTCCAAGTTAGTAATAAATTTCACACCCGTAATCCCCAAACGGGTAAGCAGAGGAGTGTAGTGCATTCACGTTTCACCAGTTACGTTTTAGGTCCCATAATGTAATAGGTGGTGAGCCTTGAAACCACTCGACCAAGGAGGCATTCAAACAATGATAATAATACGAATATGAATTGACACCACTATTGCATTCCGGAGCCATAACTATCTTTTCACATGGAACGCCGCGCGCAGTAACACCACACCACCGTGCAGTTGCCGGGGGAGGCGATGTATGTAACAATGAGAAAATAACAGGTGGTGTAATTATAGAGACGGTGTGTTTGTGTCGCACTTGACTTGCGTCGCTCACATCGTGTGCGAGACGGTGAATACAAAACGGCCGATTATGTACAATGTCGATATTAAGTATGTATGTTATTCTAAACTTGCGGATATATCGGAATATTACCTGTTCCTTTTGTTTACATGCGCGGCGTTCCGTTGTGTTTACAATTCGATTGACTGCCAGCGAAACATTCGTATCGATATGACTGACCTCCACTGGGCAGCAGTAGCAGCACTATTGGTCCAGCACTGGTCGAAATTAGATCGTAATGTACTCCAAGTTGAAAAGTTACTGAGATTTTTATGTCTGTATAATACCTATGTAAACCTCTACTCTGTGCAGTGTGCTAACGTTTACCAAGGCTGTCCTGAGTTTAACATTGACAGTATGAATGTAAACAATTAATGTTTTAATTATATTTCATATATTTATTATGTTATATATACATGACTGCCTCGTTGTTCGTGTTGGTTGCAAGCGCGACTGCCGATCGAGAGGTCCTGGGTTCAAATCCCGGGTTGAAATTTGTAGCAGTGGCTCGGAGTCTTTATTTGTGCCCGGTGTATGGCAATAGAATCACCACCTCTTCTATAATGGGACGTAAACGTAACTGGTTAACGTGGGAGTGTACTTCACTCCTCTGCCTACCTCTTCGAGGATTACAGGCGTGATCTTACGTTTTTTTATATATACATGTTATACGCATGTATACACATTAGCTTTCTAAACTCCTTTGCTGTATAAATAGTAACTGCATCAAAACTTACACTTCGCCGTGCGCACAACATATTATGTACTTAAAAAGGGATACAATGATTTCTCTTTACACATTAATTTAGACTCCCGTATTATGAAATTTGTAGACATTGTATATGAATTTTGAAGGCAAATTAGCATCATCAACAATTATATGTTACGTTGGAGTTTGTTTAGACAAGACATTTCGATAAAAACAATGTACGAGTATTAGACAAAACTCAACGATCATATTGAAACTTAATATTAAACGACTAATCTTGTTATATGTAACGGACATTCAGCAGTGAGCTAATGATTGCTATCGTACGTATGATAGTTACATAAATAGATACAGCGTATTATGTTACGGTGTACGGTGTTTCGGACATTAATAGTTATATATATAGTACAGAACGGAAGCACTATTGTTCATAATATTATTATTGTTACTAAAAAAACATCTGTAAATAACTTTCATGTTTTTTTAATGATTAATCTATGAACATTTTTGTTATTGTGTTATATATACGTAATGTAAATTGTTATGTTAATTAATGTAAGTGGTTTTTCGTGACCGTATTAATTAACAATAAATATGTAAAATAAATAAATAAATACAACTAGTGTGATAGTATTGAGAGTTAAGTGAGAGAAGCTTCTATCTGACGTTTTCAAAGCGCTTCACGTGTTTTATGTTTTATCACTGAAACGAAATGGAATACGGTTATTTAATCTTCTTCTTCTTCTTATAGTGCCTCTCCAACTAGTGAAGGTTGGCTATCAGCTTCCTGCTCTCTTCCTTATTTTTTG
>DWEH01000754.1:0-10706 GCA_018245815.1 Apyrrothrix aesculapus | reverse complement strand
GTAATGGCTAGGAGTCTGGATTTGTGCCCGGTGTATGGCAATAGGCTCACCACCTATTCCATTATGTGATGTGAATGTAACTGATGAAATGTGGGAGTGTACTACACTCCTCTGCCTACGTCTTTAGGGATTACAGGTGTGATGTTACGTTATTTTAAAATAGATTACCATTACCATAATTCGATTTATTGATTTATTAGAGTACTTTCACATTATACACATAAATGTATTTTAAGCCATGCCCAACGTTGAATTTTTCGGTGTAATTTATGTATATGCTTCTTGATGCAGAAAATACATAGGTACTTAGACTTGATCAACGCTTATTTTGCACCAAAGATATTAATTAAAAATATATGTTATAATTATTACTTCTGTACAGGAAATAAACACTCTGACCTTACATTGTCTTTTATTTCGCACTAAACACATTTTCTAAACAGAAAACTTAACCCATGCTCCCAGAATCTTACACTGCATTCTTTCCATATGCTGCTGAGCAGTGAAGAATCGACTGATTGCTAGTTGCTAAAAGGTTATTAAAGCTGAACACTTCTTCAACATTCGATTTTTAGAAGAACCTAAAGTTTTTGCGCCATATTCGATTTCACAATATAGCAAATCTCATACATCTATTTGTATAGTTCAGTCGATTTATGATTGAAAAGCTCTAATGCAATGGCTATTCTAATTCGTAATGAAACTACACTTTTCGTTTATATGTTTTTTGGTCTTTGAATCAAGGAATAATGGTCGTAAAAACGAATAAGCAAAGCAATAAATAAAATTAATTTAATTAAATAAAAATGTACAAATACGCAGAATGTACTAAATGTAAATTAGCCCTTGATTTACATCTTAATAAGTGAAATTAGCGCAAGTTTGTTCAATAACTTAAAGATAGATCAGAATATTATCAATGACTGTTACAATATTAATCAAGATTTAAACATAATGGCAAGTGGCTATAACAAAACAATACAATAACGACTACTTGCCGACAAATAGCGTCGGTAGTATGTTAATTCGTCAGTTGAAGTTGACCATAAGCTACTAAATAATAGTAATATTACCTGGTAAAATTGAGCGGCTGGCATCGGGAATAAACAATGTGTATTTTTCGAATATTTGTATTTTGCTACTATCACTTGTAGTAAAATTAACATCTAGCTATATTGAAGGGTGGAAAACAACCTCCAGGACGTCGAAGCTGCGGCCGCCCGAGCGTCTGCAGCAGCCAAACTGATGACGACAATTAACTGGTAGTACATGAAATGCCATCCTGAAATGCTCATAATTCATTTTTTTACATAATACTAGCTGAAATTATTGTCAGAAATAATAATATAATTTTGGATTGCTATTTTTACAAGCTCTTTCTGTTTTTTGACGAAACATTTGACTTCACCCACCCGACTTTTGGCGCGAACGAATACTAATTTGGCAAGTAATGTCATTGATATTTTTTTATAATTACAATAATCGTGTTGTCCATGTTATTTTAATGTTTTTTGCAAATTAATACTTAATACAATTAACTGATAATAACAATAAATTTTAATCTTTAATACTTAGGAATAGAAAATTTACGTTGTACGTTACTCGTTATGTTTATTATTATTGCTTCTATTCTAGTTATATGAATTCGGTATAGGTTAGATACACAACTCTCATATTTTTAAATGTACATTAATCAACAAACATAAAACTCAAACCAGGATTACATACTTGAAATTTCTCTTGAACGAAATTCTATTGATTTTAATGCTTTAGAAACAATACTTCATTTTATCCATGGTTAGACGTTTACACATAACTTAACGCTCTATTTAACGCCTTCAAATATCTTCTATTGGTTTTCTCGGGTGCGGTCAGTCGTACAATCTTCTCCACGACCGACCAAAAAATTACGTACGACTAAAGTATACAGAAGTACACTAAACTTTCAAAAATTTATTTGGCGGGTGGTCATTTTGTTTTATTCACTTCAAACATTCCCGCGTTCATGAAAGCCTCCGTATCTGTCATTGCCAGCTAAGATAATTATATAGTGTACATATAATTTGTGTACTAATCCAGTACACACTACACGTATATATCTTAAGTTCAATGTCTTTTACGTAAATACCACATAATCGTCCATTACTGCGTTGTATAAAATATATTCATCCAGCTGTTTGTGTCTGTTCGTTTGTACACTCTCATCACAGAAAATAAGTACAAGATTTTGATACAGCTTTTTTCAAATAACCAGTTTGATTTTGAGACAGGTTTAAGTCTAACCATAGGTTTAGGTAGGTTTTCGAACAGTCAAAATTAGATTGTCAATAAATATTCAACAATTTAAAAAAAATGCGTTTTGTGTTACCTGTGAAGCTGTATGAAAATAATGTACGGTATAGTTCATCATCATACTCAAAACTCGAGTCTTCTTTCAGAACGAGAAGGCTAAATTCATAGTCTGCCACGATGGCCAAGTGCAGAATGGCAGATTTCACATGCCTTAATGAACATTATGGAGGACTCTAAAGCTGTGCAGATTTCATCACGATGTTTTCGAAAATTCGAAATCTTAAAATATACGTACCACTATTCTAACAATTACAAAATGAATTGCCGTTGGCATACATTTACCGGGCTACAGTTGTTAGAGCGCAAATTATCCTCCGAAGCCAAAGCAAGTCTATATAACAGTCTATCTGCAAACACACCTCTAGTTTAAACCTGTTTATTATATAGACGAGACAACACCTATGTCCGGTCGAAAATTTTAAAACACTAGATAAATCTATACATACAATAATAGACACATATTTGAGAAAACATTAGTTTCAGAGTATTACAGTTAAACGACTAAACTAACAAATTAAAGCAAAACTATCTGTCTATAATGTTTATTCAAGTATACAGTTGCATATATTATACATTAAAACTATCAGGACCGTTAATTAATTATACATACATGTTAAGAATGATGAATTATACAGTCAACAATTTTAGGCATAATTTTAAATACTAGTCTCCCTGTAAAATATTTTGTTTTTATGAAATAAACTGTTCATTCAAATCGATTCGTCTATATATTTGTTTAGGTTTGAATAAAATATCACTCTCAGTATTTCTTGTGATACAATCGTTATAGCCCTTGAATAAAATATTCATTGTGTATCTTACTCGAATCAATAAACAGACGACGCCAGAAGTATTTCTGAATCATGGTATTAACGTTTTTCAGTCGTTGCTTATAGACATATGAACTTAATGGAAAAGTAACTAAATAATTCGTTACACCGCCAATTGCCAATATTGTCTGAATTGAAAATGTATTGTGATTGTATGCAAAATTTAATTTTGCATATTCAATACACATATTTATGAGTGAACTATTTGTAATATTTCAAATATCCCATGTTCGCAGTTCATCATTATTATGAATATCACCTGTATTATTTTGCACTTTGATTTTTTTCTACCCTCACAAGCTTTCAATGGACACATCCCTTTGCTTTCATGTAAACGAAAACAACACGCCAGTAATGAAATTGTAATAATATTAAAGACATTTTAGCTTAATGGCAAACAGCTTTTTTGTGAACTCAATAGTCTAGCCCTCTATAGATACAAAGATCAATATGCATTCTAACAGCATCACCATCAACCCATTTATCACACTATTAGATACGGGTCTCTTCTCAGAATAAGAAAGGTCAAGGCCCCATTCTAATAGCAGAGAAGAGAAACTGATAAAATTTTCAATGTGTAATTGATTCAAAACTCGACATGACAAATATAGCCAACAAAAGCCACTCTTTATGCTAATATTAAAAGATCTATCTGGTTTTAACACAATCTACCTTTTTCTACATATTTATTTTTAATATAACACCTACTACTTTCCTAAATATATATATAGCATAGTCATTTATTTTTTTATTCATTTATTATTTAAGATTATCATGATCTATGGTTAGTAAATATACACAATATTTTTAGCTAGTTGTAGAATTCCTTTAAAATGGAATGTTATTTTAGTTATTAGTATTATATTACCTTTATGTATATTTATATTCATTGTTAATATTAAACAAATGCATTGTGACGTTTTTACCAACACTTGGAGGCAAAGCTGGGATATATTTGATAATTTAGCTTATTCTCATTGAAATATCGAGTGTTTACACTAAAAAACTAGCTTAAATTGTTGCCGAGAAGTGATTATATAAAAAAAACCCTAATAAATTTCTCATTATGGCAACATTAGCTACAGCTGAATGCAAAAATAAAGAGCATGGGGATGTAAGCCCTGCTTATGAAAATTAGAGTTCTATTTCTTCCATTTTGTTCGAATAAGTAATCTCCTTGCATTTTATAATTTTCTTTTTTATGTGGTTATTTTAACCACCTGAAGTCAACAATGACAACCCTACTGCTCCTTACTATGACTGTCTGTATATGGAGAATTGACTAGATTTCAAGTCATATATTTTATCAATTATCATTATTTTGACAACATGTTTGCCCAATTCAAATCTAATTGAAATTTAAATAATTATTTGTAACATGTTTTGATTGGTGTGTACCAAATATTTTTTTTTGAAAGCTATGTTCTTTTTTTAATCACAATTTGTGTTTTATTGGATTACTTACGAAGCGACAGTTGTCACTCATAATTTTCAAATAACTTCAACACAATTGTCACAATTTGTTTTTGAATTTTGCAAGAGCTAAATATAAGGTGATTTTTTAAATATTTTCACTTCTTTCTACAATCGCTAGTTCGTCATCTTCGCCCGATGTGTTCGTTTTAGTGTCGAAATGCGCTAAATTGGCCTCAGACGAGCCATTGCTCGACTCATGAGACCTGGGACTAACACTCGTTTTCCTCACATACAAAACATTGGAATCCAATCTATTATGATCATTGGAAAATGGAATTCCATAAGCACTGCCATCTGATAGTCTATTCAGTTTGTGTATTTGTTCTCTTAGCTCACAAACTTGACTGTATAGTTTCTTATTTTCCCTCAGAATAGCTATATTTTCTGTCTCTAAAAGCTCCCGTTTGCTCCACTGTATATTATTCTCCGACTTGAGCCTCTCAATCTCCATTTTCAACTCTGCAATCTTTTCCTCGAGCACCTGCTTAGCTGCGATTTCATCTTGCAGTTCATTCTGCAATCTTTCAACTTCACTATGACTAGAATCTGTTGACCCTAATGTTCGGTCACTATGTGTTAGCTCAATCTTTGTGCTGTGTAGTTCAGCTGTCAATGATTCAATTTTCGCTAGCAAAAACGCCTTTTGATCCTTCTCACCCTGTAAACTTTTGCATGTCTCGTCCAACCGCAATCTTAATTCACTTAATTTGTTTGCCAATACATTATCAACATTCGTTAATTTATGAGAATCTAATGAAGCTCTTTGCCTAGTCGATGGCTGATCATTTGGAGACACATACCCAATGTTTTTGCGTCTCAATTCAACACCATCTTCCGCTGTGAAATCTGCAGAAACGATTCTGCTTTCACCAATTGTAAGAAGCTTTTCGTTGTCCCTTTTCACGTCAGCTATCTTCTGTTCTAGATCACCCTTTTCCGATTTAATACTAGATAATTCTTTAGTAAGGGCATCCACTTTATTCTTCAATTGTTTAGCTTCTTCTCTAGCTTTGTTGCGTTCATTGCGCACTTTGCTCCACTTCTCTCGCCAGTTAGCCGTGCAGTCGGACCACCATCGCATAGTCTTCTCCATCTGGGTAGCTCGAGCGCGGGCTTCGTCCAGCTCCCGTTGATAGAGCGCTTCCTTGGCCTCCCAATCGGTATTCGTATACCGCATGGAGGCCCCGTCGTGATCGCGACTCCGGCGATGGCTCCCGCCATGGGAACTTTGTGCCATTTTTCATTTGCGATATTCTGTAACATTAATAACGATATTATATAAGACTAACAATTATTGTTTTACATTTCAGTCATGTTTTTAGCAATGAACAACTTTTTTGAGTAGTATAGACTTAGTGGCCTAGAACAGAAGGTCATTACAACCAAAAATTTAAAATTTTGAGATGGTTCTTTCAAGAAAATCCAGGATGACTATAATGCTTAGATAGTTGCCTGTGTTTAGTATCATTATATCATCAAACCTTCCTTGGTCAATCACAAGGTCCTTTATTGGGGGAACGAAGAGAACACCAATTGTCAAATATATCTATCCTTACAGAGCAGACATTTATTTAGTATATTATTATTTACTGTGCAATATACATTATTTGAACCAGCTATAATTTCTGTTTTCTTTATTAGGACATGGTAGACACATGTGTTTCCACCAAGCCTAATCACCATGCCAAAATGTATGGTTTTAAAAATGTCAGACACAAATAAGTACATATGAAATATTATCTAATTATAAAATCTGTTGTTCACTAGAATGAGCTGCCCAGGACCTCCGAGCCCATGTCCCCAAGTGTGCCCACCACCACCTCCACCCCCACCCTGCCTGAACAAACCCATCATGAGAGGCCTCCACTGGGCACAAACTAAGAGGAACATTTATACTGCACTAGCCCTAAGTACCTTTGCTGGCAGCTGTGTGTACTTCTTTATTGGGGTACCAAGAAGGAATCGGTATAAGGAGTACTATGCGTAAGTCACTTTACAATTAAAGAAGACATGATTAAACGAAGGTGTTAGGTGAATTTGTAAATTTACAGAAATAGACTTTTTAATAGATTTCGGTGGCCACATACTCCTTGAACTAACACCTTCACAGACTGGTTATTTTCATTTTTAGACATTTCAAGCTACTCTGACAGGAGAAGACATGAGGTAGGACAACAACTTCATTTAAGTAATAAAGTAATAAAAACAAATTGTTACATGTCACCTTTATCCCCTCATTAACAAAATGTAGCATCATGCCTGTAATCCCTGAAATGGTCAACAGAGGAGTTATTTACTTTACAGAATTTATTGTGTATTTACAAACTACTATATGCCCCAATATTAATTTTATTAACTCATTAAAATTAGAAATAAAAGACGATATGAGCGATGTAACGATATTGGGCCGACAGTAACGGCTATGAAACGATATTAAAATATTATTTGTATGTAATAGTACAACAGAAACGGCAGAGAATTTGTGCAATTCTAAGTAGACTCGTAAGAAAGGTGTAGTCGTGTCGAAAGGCATATAGCATGACACTCGCTAAATTACAAAAACTAACAAACATGTATAAAATATAATGTTAAATCGAAATTATTAATTTTCCACGACAGCGCGTTTCAATTATATGTGCCAAACTTGTACTACGTGAACTAGCCAACATTTGAACGAATTAAATTTACATAAATTCTAAATTTAAACGCTTTGTTTACAAGACAAGCAGTTATTTATCTATCGGAACATATATTTTTTAGTGACGAATGAATGCGGTAGAGTCCAGATTACGTACCTGGATGGCAAGGAGAACTAAACACTGTATGTTTTCTTGTGAACTTTTAGACCCGTATATGCGGTTTTACATGGGCTTTGTTAGAGTCAACTTTCGCTTGAATTTTTTTAATGACACTAGGAGAAATAATAAATGCAGTGCAAGGCAAGCAGTGTTCACGAATCGATATCTTGCCGAACAGTCGAATATTATTGTCGATTACGTATATCGATATCCACTTAATCAGTTTCATAAATTTTGTCCCATTCTTGACATACTAACTACCCATTTTACATGGCATAACATAATGCCTATATTTCTCCGAACAGGTAGGCAGGGGAGTGTAGTACACTTCCACGTTTCATCAATAACGTTGACGTCCCGGGGGAAAACTATTGCCAAACATCGAAATTACCCATTTTAAATGTATTTTAATTTCATCTACGATGTCTGTACACTTTAGGCATAAACAAAGTTCATCCTACACATTTTAGGGAGATGTGCTCTACCGTTAATAAAAGTATTTTAAAAACCCATATAAAAGAAAAGCCACGTTAAAAGGATTTTTGAGCATTTAATTAATTTATGCGATAAAGCAAATGTATGTTTAAGTTTAACTTTCCGTTTTATCAATATTCTTTAATGACGGTTTTTAACATAACAATATATTTATTGTTTATTACACAGTCTATGATTGTTGCCATGTTGATAAGATCGTGCTTCCAATGTTCATACCTAAACACCAATTGAGTCGTGAAGTTTATTATTGCTTTGTTACTTTATCTATTTTTGCATTCGTGTTATCACGTTTACTTTTATGCACAGTAAAGGGATCCAAATTAAAAATATAAATAGTTGAATATATAATCATGTGCTTTTTTTGTTATGAGTTTATTGTCATTAATTGTTGTTGAAAATTACGTGAAAGTAATACCATTTTTCATTCATTTATCAATCTGGATCAGACGATCGAAGAGAGCAACAAAATTGAAACGATAACAATGATAAAGTTTAGTCCCTAACGAAGTAATAACTATCAAACTATGTGAAATAAATTACGTAATGAGCACCATAGGCCGTTCAATTTCTTTCTCGTAAATTGACAAATCCATAGACACAAATGGAAAAGGTATACGAATGACATACGACGTACTAAATGAATACAGTCTACATTTAAATTTTAAAGCATAGTCTACTTAAAAAACAGGATATGAATAAGCTGCATATAATTGCCAACCTTGTATAGAACAGTAATTCGAAAACCTGAAATTGACATAAGACGTGAAACAGAACCTCTCATTTCTATTCACTACACAATACGAAAGTAAATTTTTTCGTTCGTGATTGTAAGAAAAGTTTTTAATTTATATTGGTTTCTCTAGCTATGGTTCTGTTACTCTAAATGTCATAAGTCCGGGAAACTTCATTTGTCAAAGTACTGTTGTCTATGTATCTAATAATATATTACTATATAAAAAGCTTTTATTACGTTAAAACAGGATATTTATTAAAATTAATCTTCATAAATAGAGAACATTTTAATAAGTATACAGTGACATACATGTAGGCTGTATAATTATATTATTTTCGCTTCACGGCGAATAATATATAATGACAGTATGATCTATTACTGGAAAATATGTACATGATGAGGAATTTTTTATTTAAATACCCTTTTACAGATTTCATAATTGTACTATGTGTGCTTAATTTAGACTAATTAAACAACATTTCATAATTATTATTGGTCACAATGTTTTCCCATTTTTTCACACTATGGCTATAACCTTCTATTTCTGGGAGACCCATGTCCAATAGTGAAACAATAAAAGGGTTATTAATGACGACCATTACGTTTTGTTTTAAACAAGTTCATAAATTCTGCCTTCGCTCAAATATGTTTTCTATTCTATATTATTAATATATTTGGCGCCAATTAAATTACCTTGCTTTTATGGTACATTGAATCTGATTGGATTTCATATGTAGGAAATTTAATATTTATCATTTTACAGTACTGGCAACGGATATTTCAACTGTAAAATCTACCTTTTTTTCATTCAAAAAACTTTGTTTCATTTAAAAAAATGTATAAAGACATTGTTTTCATTTAAGTTTAAACGAAGGTCCTGGCTTGCTGGCTCAATTTCTACCATGTACATGTTACTTTCATTATTACCTCTAATCAGGCCTGTAAATATACAATAAATGAAATATTTAACGGTGATCTGCGATACTGTTTTGTTAAAATCGCAGTGAGAAATGTACAAAGCGTACTACAGATAATGAATGAATGAATAATGTCATTGTCTTATCGATTCAAAAATAAATCGTTTGTTAAACTATTAACCATAATGCGCCAATATAAAGTTTTATTAGTATCGGTGTAGTATATGTTTACTATAAACTATTTTTTTACAGGAGAGGAGAATTCGAAGACTGGGGGGATGAAATGGCCAGAAAAGGACTGTTCCAATCGGTACCCAGTGAAGTTTTAAAAGATAATCAGCACATGATTAAGTAATTAAAACACTGCTTTGAATTAATGTCCTTTGTTTTCTTTGTTAAATTTGTTGTAAAAAAAAGTCTTGTCAAAAGATCTTGTAAATAAGAAATAGAGAATCCTCGTAAGACCTGATGTGAACCTAAAATAAATCTATAATGGTATTTGTTGGTATCTGAATAAGTAGAGTATTGTACGTTTAAGTGTACGTTCTTCATTATACTGCTGTATATCTGATGCTGCCTTAATATTTGACGTTATCTGTCATTCAACATAAACAAGGAGCATTAAAATAGTATTTTCTGTTAGAATTGTTAGCTCAGAATGTTCTATTTTAGGTTTCAAACTACATTGATAAATTCGTTTATAGGCTCTGACATTTTTAACAGAAAAAAATTAGAAAGTATTGATCATTTAATACGAATTCGGACTTTTAAAGACAAACAAATGAATACTTTTAGTAAAGGTTTATGCCTCTCTTTATATGTTGACTAAATGTAAAATTAAACTATTTTTACATTACATATACATACATTTATAACAGGAAGTGATTCGTGTCCTCACGTTTCATGGCGGCAGCCAATACAAAACGCGTATGTTAATACAAAAACATGGAGATTACATTGTGGACCAATCACTGAAAGCCTTCAGTGGAGCATGAAAGTTAGAGTTTGTAACTTTGTATTGCAGCCTTCGTAAATTATGACGAATGAAATAAATAATTATTTATCCCTTTATAATAATTTTGTTTGCATAAATATCAATATTCAC
>DWEH01000753.1:0-10706 GCA_018245815.1 Apyrrothrix aesculapus | reverse complement strand
GTCCGCTGCTGAGCCTCACTCCCACCCCTCCCACTCTTACGGAATTCCAGGCGGAGCCACTTGGGCTCGCCACAAAACCCGGTGAAGCTGTGAAGGCCATTATGGTCAACAGCATACTGACACTTAGAAAAAAAAGCGAATAATTAGTTGCAAAGTAAATACTGTGATAGCCCGAAGCGCTATAGAGGCGTGTGTTTCTGGTTAACTCATGAATATTTCTATTATTCTATTGGACATTTGTGAGGTTTGACTGCTAGTTATTTTTATGATGTACTATTCAACGTTTATAAACGTACGTGTACAATACAGTAATGCTTATTTGAAATATCTATTATTATTGCCTCGTTGGTCGTTTTGATTGCAAGTGCGACTGCCGATCTAGAGATCTTGGGTTCAAATCCCGGGTCGGGTACTATTGGATTTTCTAACATAGATTTTCTAATAGAAATTACTAGCAGTGGCTCGGAGTCTGGATTTGTGCCCAGTGTATGGCAATAGACTAACCACCTATTCCATATTGGGACGTATACGTAAATGGTGAAACATCAGAGTATATTACACTCCTGTGCCTATCTCTTCGGGGGGATGTTTTTTATTATTATTTTTATTATATCGCCTTGCCAGGTTTTTTATGGGGTGGGCAGAGATCACCAACTGCTAAATATCTCTATACTGACAGTCCTGAAGAGTTTCTTCCATATCCATCGCTTTCTTCATGCCCGCAGGCCGACTTAGAAGACTTCTGAAACCCCCATCAGCCAGTACCTGGCCTATTTGGTCTTCGTCTTAAAACATTTATTCCCTCGTATATCTTATCCATACATACATATTATCACGGCAGGTCTTTTACGGTATATCATTGAGTATGCATTAGAGTTTAATTTTTATATTGGTATGCATTGGAGTTTAATTTTATCTTTCCAATAAATATCTAACGTCATTTCATTAACGTTGGCATGTTTGGCAGGGCACTTGCAATAAATAAACAAATAGCGCTCCACATTCTTTCCTTCAATAGGAGCGTTGTACAACAGACCTAAGCCTGTTGGAGGAACAGTAACTTATTTCCCGGTCTGCTGGGAATGTATATAAAATTGTATATAAAACAACAAATGTATATAAAGAACAAATGTATATAAAATTAGTATTGGGTAAGTAAGCCGTCGCGCTCTTTGCGTACATTTTATGTGACAATGTAACAAAACGTAACATCATGCCTGTAATCTCCGAAGAGGTAGGCAGAGGTAGGCATCGTTTTTTATATAATTCTCTAATAAATAAAGTCGAATTGAATGGATAAGTTCACACTTATACTCATTTATTCACAAATAAAAATAAATCTTGCGTTTATGAATATTTTAAGCCCTATGTATGACTGACACAGATTAAAATGAACCTTATCGTAACATCTTTGCTGTTGAACTTTGTAAAGGGCGTTGGTAACGGAGCTCGAGTTAATTATTCATCCCCTTTCATGTTGCTTTGTTGAAAAGGAAAGTCACACATGAGGGTGTTGATTTCGCTTTGATTACATGTTAATAGTCGCGGTTGTGTTTACTGCCAGCGTGTATGGAAAATTTCATGTCATTTCGTCAGCGCGATTGGATGAAGCCCTGCTATTCTCTTAGGCCCAATTCCCTGTAGGTAAAACATTTTCCCAAGATTATTATTGCATTTATATTTAAATTGAGTATTGCTGTATTTATATTTTATTTATTATCGCATATCTCTGCGTACCGCGTACGGGACCTGCTGTGGTAATCTGATAATAATAGCAATAATTTCTGAGGTGATAGAGTTTGACTACTGAAGCATCACATAGTCACAGTTTAAGCTTTTACTGTTTACAGTACGTAATTTAAAATGTACGTACGTAATTTAAATTTAGTACGTAATTTAAAATCGAGTTCAGCGAGCCTGCAAGGACGATACCCACAGTGCATAAGCTGAGGATTGTTATATTCAACTGGATTAAATATTTGTGCGATTGAGTAGTACTAGTTTTTTAAAATGGTCACTTAGTATTTAGTAAACAAATATTTTTTTTAAGTTTAGTTTGTCAGGCACGGCTCCTTGGTGTTATAATAAACTGATGTCTCCTTCCCGAATTTCAATAAACACATCAGGACTTCCACCCTGATTGATCGCCCACGAACCCGTCGGGCTTAATCCTAATCAACACATGATAGGACGTCCTAAGATAATATTTGCAAATCAAAGATCAGACTAAACAATGTTTGAAGAACTAAAATCAGATAAGTTTATGCTAATACATATTCGATCATAAATATTCATACATCATCAAGTCTAGTTGAGAGCAAAAATATTTTTGTAACACACGTCTGCAATCGCGATGAAAACTTTCATTCATACTCGACGTAAAAAAATATTTATTTTAATCGTATCAATAATACACCCTATATTGGAGAAATTCACTTCTAGTCGAGAAACGAATGTTATGTTTTTAATCTGCTGATTTTACAATTAAAAAGCAATTTTTGTGTATACTTGTGCAGGTACAACCCAAAAACAATTGAATATTGTGCTGTTGATAAAATTTTGAATATTCGAAGCGTGAGGGCGTCCACTCTGACCTCAGCGACGATTTGAAAGTCTTTATAGTGTTACAGGTACACTACGGGCTATATATTTTTATGGCTCTATATTATTCAGCAAAGTGTTTGTTCTCAAAAGTGTCAACGGGTTTTATGCGAACATATAATAAAATTGAACTCTGTTATTAATACGACAAGACAGTTATTGACAAATTTGTCGAAAGATATTAAAACTGTTTAGGCACGTGACATCTACCATTTTGTTATTACTGGGAAATAATTTACATAACTTCGGACTCCCGACCACTACTAGGAATTTCGAATTAGAAAAACCCAATAGTACCCGACCCAGGGATAGAACCCAGGACCTTTGATCCTTTGATCTTGAAGGAGTCGCGCTTGCAACCGCTCCACCGACCAGGCAATTTATTAATAATAATCAAAATACATATTTACATTGAGGACGATGAGAACGCGAATATGCGAACGCGCGTGTGAACAATGCCGAACCCATTGCCTTTTTATAGTACAGCGTGAGTGTGAAGCGCCATTACTTTCAAGCGTTCCCTTGAACCAGAGAGCCGGACAACTAAAAATAAATCGACTTCCGCACATAATTGAAGCGCCCGAGTTATTCATTGGGATCGAAGCAGATTTTGCGTAAATTGATTTCATTTGTAAACAAATGCGAATCCATCTTGGCCCTTTGATACCGGAGTTTGGGCCTTGGCTTACCTAGACGTTCGTAACATCAATTTTACGACTTACGAATACAACTTTACAATTATCGACTTTACGAGTTACAAACGAATTATGTTAAAAGCAATAATTAACTATTAAGGCCACCGATTAGCAAAAAATTTAAAGTTACACTTAAATTCATCTGTACTCACTGCGAACGAGTAAACTATAAGCGATTAACAATACTATTCGCATATTTTGTGTCTATTTTACATAATTGTACTTCAACATCGGACCAGTTTTTGATGACGTAAATATATCGTTTGTTTCTGTGGGTTATATTTTGTATATGTTTATCTATTTTTTTTTAAATACACAATATTTTTCTGATAATATATATTGTAATCTTAATATCTCATACGTGATGAATTATGAC
The DNA here is from genome assembly GCA_018245815.1 of Apyrrothrix aesculapus. Classification (NCBI taxonomy): domain Eukaryota; kingdom Metazoa; phylum Arthropoda; class Insecta; order Lepidoptera; family Hesperiidae; genus Apyrrothrix; species Apyrrothrix aesculapus. The sequence goes on along the minus strand of DWEH01000753.1, from coordinate 7,034 downwards.
AAATTAAAAGTCCGATGATGATTGGAATAATAATGATATATTTTTCGAAACATTTTGCGAAGGTGAATTGAAAGAATGCGTGCGTGTGCGTTCGTTAGTACCTTTGTGAAGGCACGCGCGAGTGTTGTGTGTGTGAAATTGTGTGTGTGAAATTACAGACGAAATGTGTTTTTGTTTTCAAAAGTACACAAAATCAAATTTCCTAATAAGTTATAACCCTTTCATATTTCAGGTAGAAATAATGTCCTTATGGTTGTAGAAGCATACAAAATCCAATTTCGTTATATGTAAGTTATAGCCGTTTACAGTATAGAAATTGTCTTTTTGGTTGAGAAATAAATACAGTCCTATTTCGCAATAAGTTATAACCTATTATATTATGGAAATGATTTATTTTTAGTTTTAGAAATAAGAGCGCTATAATCAATACCTCAATAAATTGTAATATCACACCTGTACTCCCCGAAGAGGTAGGCAGGGGAGTGTAGTACACTCCCACATTTCACCAGTTAAGTTTACGTCTCAGTATGAAATAGGTGGTGAATCTATTGCTATACCCCAGTCACAAAATCCAGACTCCAAGCCACTACTGGAAATTTCTACCAGAAAATTTAAGTTATGAAAATCCAACAGTGCACAGGATTTGAACCCAGGACCTCTCGATCGGTAGTCGCGCTTGCAACCAACACTACCAACGAGATAATCAATAAATTGTAGCCTTATTATATTAAGGAAATGATGTCAGTTTTGTCATACGAGCACGGATAATCTATTATCGTAATAAGTTTGTCTTAATACATTCCTTTGTACGCATATTACGATATCGTCCGATTTACTTACCTACGTTCGTTTTCAATAAGACTGTTCTTATATCCGCCATGTTGAATTTATGCCGCATAAAACGTTATAGGAATTGAATTGATAGATTTAATCAAATCCACAATTTACTCCGGAATAAGTGTTTTATTTCTTGCAATCTCCTTTCCTGAGAGGGATAATACTCCGTAGACACGCAATCAATATAAAAATTGACTTGGCTGTACATTTATTGAAGGGAGCGAAAGCAGTCATTAAGGCTTAGTGTTGTGCGACATTTTTACTTATAGGTCATTTTTGAGGCTGGGCTTCAGACCCCACCTTGTATTGGTTAAGAATCGATAAATGTAACAATAAACATTTAGATTCCGTGAAATGTTTAGTTTAAAGGGACGTTACCGAATTTCAGCAGTTACAGAACTCCTAATAGTAATAAGATTAAGTAATCGTCGCCTCTTATACGTTGTTGACAGACTGTAATCATAAGAAAACTCAATTTAAAGATTTATTGGTACAAAAAATACAAAATTTAGTTGACAAAATCTTCAGATTTCATTTTATCTGGATGATTGATGTCCCTCATATTAATTTTGTCGCTCTTAATTTGACTGTTCTGTTGAAATGCGCACTTTCTTCTCATAATGAGATTTTCGGGCGCCATTTTGAATACTAGTTTTTTGTGCTGCATGTTTCATTAATTTTGAAATATTCGTTATGATACTAAGATATTATAGAGGACGGAATTTTTTAATGCCACCTGGAGGAAAAGTGCTCTAATTAGTAGAGACGTAAAAATTTATTGAAAGGAAACAGTCATTTATTTTTTAAATTAAGCAAAACTGCATTCAAAAATGAAATAATTTGTGAAACAATTTAACGTGAATAACAAAAAACTATTTTTGCACGGCGTCCTATTTCCCAATTGTATTTCCAAATCAATTATTCCACATTTAAATTACTCACGCGTCACGCATTTATGTCGCATTTCATAAAGACTATGCATTACAAACTGGTGTCAAGAATTTTCTTATCTAAAAAGTTATTTCCCATTTAATGAAAAAATTACGTCAAAGATAAGTTTATTGAGAATTTCTAACAAGTAAATCCCATGGACCCTTGAGTAAAAGTGCTTTATCTAGTCTTTTATGATTTTCCTTGCATTTATATTTCCCATGTTTGTAAAAGAGATTTGATCCTTAGAATTGACCTTATCGATTGATGCCATAAAAGTAGTGTAATTTTTTCGAGTTTTAGCCGGTTGGATTACCGGGTATGGCTGGCACCCATACTTTCAAAAATCTTTGAAGGCAGTTTTGTTTAATTTAAAAAAAAATGAATGTTTCCTTTCAGTAATTTTTTCTGTCTCCACTAATTAGAGTACTTTCCCTCCAGGTGGCATTTAACAATTCCACCCTGTATACATAATTGCATTTGTAAATCTACACATAGATTTTAGATACTGAAATGGCGTTGTGACGAGTTAATTGGAATACTAAGTTATATTACAACATACAAAAATATAATTATAAATTGTGTACCAAAGTAGACTGTACTAAAAATCTTTCAGAAATGGCTGCTTTTGGTTTCGCCTTGGTTATCACTTGGTTTCTTGGGTTTTTTGAATAAACTATTATAAGCCTTTAGTTTTGTGATTAATTGTAACAGTCCTATTAAAAACCCACTTTTTTAGTTAATTTTTTTATTTAATCATTGAGTAACTTTAACACCATGACTGAAAATGGTATTCTACGAATGTATTGACAACTCAACCAAGGTCTTATTTCTTTATATATTTTAAAATAATATCGGACAGTGTTAATGCTATTACTAAATTAAGTGAGAATATAATAAATTATTATTTTTAACCAGTCATTAACAATATAAAATATTTCAAATTGCTTTATAAGAAGAAAGTTAAGCGTCGAGAAATCTAATGATCCAAAGTGCTTCTTTGTGAACAGATTTATTTTACCTATCCTGAAAGTTTGAACTCAAATTAATAGCAGCTGTGGACGGACGTATTCATTAGACCAGATGGAGAAGAACAATGGAGCATTCTGTATTCGTACGAAGTTTAAGTAATAGCTATCCGTTGTATTCATATTGTTATTACAAAATAGCCTTAAATTGTAGCCTTATTATTCGTATTTACATGTATAAAGTATGATCGACATTTTACAATAAAAACGCTGTTCTGGGGCTAACTGCTTCCGGCGGCGCTATTGAACGGACGACGACCGGAAAACTCTGTGTCCAAAGTTCTGAAACCGACATGACATATTATCGAGTTGGTGTATGAAAGAAATTGTTATAAATATTTTCTTATAATTATCTATAAATTATCCATATTATCTCTGTAGCGCGAGTTATTATTGGTGTATTATCTATAAATTGTTATAAATAGTTTCTTTTCTTTTTTTTCTTTCTTTTCTATGTATGTACCACTTTTTAAATTGTTGCTTCCGATACATCCCCTTTACGAAGATCCATTGGTCGACTGGTTGAAAGCGCGACAAGAGGTTCTGGGTTCCAATTCCGAGTCAGATCCTATTGAATTTTTCTAACTTAAACGTAAACGTAACTGGTGAAACATGGGAGTGTACTGTACTTCTCTGAGTATCTCTTCGAGGATTATAGGCGTGATATTACATTCAAAGCAGTAACTTGTGTACTGTTTTAGTTAAATTAATTTTCTTCAAAAACTATAACAATATTTTTTTATTAACTCCTCTCCTGTGCACTCCTCGCTTGCCAGCTTTTTCATCACTCTCTTCCAATTTTACACACTTTGCCATTTCTTTGAATACACACATACTATTAATTACACAAATACCTCTGAAACATATGTAGTTTTCTTTTATATAACAAAGAACACCCAAATTGTTTTAACCGCTTCAATAAGTATTTCATTATGCGAAAGGAAAAGAAGATGCAGTGAACTCCCTAATAATGTTTTCAATAATTGAAAAAAACGGTCATGCTACTAGGATGTAGTTTCAACAACATAATTAGCACTCAACCGCAAGCGTCCAGGAGCGTACTCTATCAGCTCTTTGCGTACTCTATCACCCTATTCGAGTATAGATTGACAGAAAAACAAGTTATGAATTGATAACCATCCCAGATGTCGTAAACTTTGGAACAATGCTGCAGATTAATGACAAGTTTCATAACATCTAAAAGACCTAAGTTTAACTGCTTAACCTGCCATCCAAAGCACTGAAACTTAAAGCTAGACTTTACCGGTCACCAGTTCAAGAGCTGAATTTACAAAACCTTTGTGACCTACAATCACGCCCGGGTCACGAGAGCTTATAGAGTAGATTAGTACAGAGCTAGAGAAATTGTATTTTTGGTTGAATTAGTACAGATTGTAGAAATAAGAAGTCTTAAATTAAATTATAGAATAGAACTTCCAAAGAAGTTTAGATAATTTATTGTAAAACTCTTTCTCTTCTTATGTCCTTGAGTAAATACTAACCACGTCCTTATTTCTCGTCTTTGTTTATACCATTTTAATTTTCACGTAAATTTCTTCAATCTTTCATACAATTTTCAGGCCAGTACAAAAATCCAGACAAAATTATTAATGTAATTTCTTCTCTTGTCTGTTTAGAATTTGTTGCGTAATCTTATTTTAATATATTTGTAACTTTATTGATTGAACAAATTTATTTAATGAAATTACAAACGGTACTAAAATAAGAGTTGATTTCTGGAAATACATCAAGGAATTATAACGAAATATTTACTTTGATGTTGTAGGAATACCAGTCTTTCTTCCAAGAGCGTGGCGTCACGTTATATTTACATTGCCTTGAACTCGAAGCGTTTAACAAAACAATGAATTCCGTCCATTGTCAGAAAGAGCTGGGAAGTGGAGTTAAAATAGACACGTTTGCTCATTCTAGGACGAGTGAACTTGCTGTGTGTAACCTAAGCTTAGTAGTTGTCTAAGTAGCTAAGTTCTATTTTTATTTGTGAACTTAATACCTTTAGATCTATTCAATCGTATTTAGTGGCAAATGTTTGTGGGTGTGGTGGTATGTTGCCTTAATCAAGCCTTGAACAACAATGTCCAACGGCATTGATCAAATAACATGATGACAATGAAATTGATGGGCGCAACTAGCCAGAGAAATGTATTAAAACTCACGTTCTCTGTATTTGCTAAAAATATATTGTACGTAAATTACAAATAGCAATGGGAAAAGGTCTCGTTTAAAAAGTCGTTAAAATTTGTTTGCGTGGATTTTCTCCGTTCCTCGGTTGCAGGTGTTGAAAAGCTGTCGATTCTCTCAATTCACGTGATTTACATGTGTTGTTGTATACAGTGTAACTATCCACAGAGTGATTAATTAAGAAATGTTTTCATACGTCATAGAGAATTTATATATAGCCATAGCAAACTAGATATTTAATTTATTCACACCTTTCTAGTTCGGAGCCTGTGCAATTTTGAAACGATTTCTCGCAAAGACTAGTTTGAATTTTATTGCAATAATTACTCATCTTATTATTAATATCTAACACACTGCCTTTCACCAACTAAAATAGGTACTAGCCCCTTGAAGGTTGACCGCTAGTAGAATATTTTCTACAACACTATATACATATTATTGCTTCTGGGTACTACAATTGAAAGTTTATTTTCATTTTATTTTCCATACTAGGCGCACCTGACAGTCTTTGTCGTGCCCAAAAGTGGACTTGCATGATGGTATTAGCGGGTTCACCAAAACGTTTTTAGATTTCTTTTCTCTTGTTTCAAAACGAAGTGCACGAATTCTTTTTCCATTTTACAAAATGGGTGACGGGATAGTGAAATTTTGTGGTTCTATGCTTCGATATGTAAAAATTATTAAAAAGAAATTCGTCATAAAATTCCAAACGAAATTTCCTGGAACCCAATCCCAATGCCACTTACCAGGCCCAGCTGTGAATGATCATTTGTGTCCATTCTGTCATCGGACTGCAGGCTACCATCCAAATCTTGTAACATTCGTCTGAGCAGAACCAAGCGTTTCACTAAATTGTTTCTGCTAAAGACAAAATCTGATAGATACAAAAAAATTCTTCAAAATCATTCCAGCTGTTAAGAAGGAGTGCACTGACATACAAAAGTACAGAAACGTTATCTACATAAAGATGTTAAAAATTATGACCAGTTACTTAAATTAGCTACAAGTCACTGTGAGTGTTGGTGCGAATTACCGAAATCTTTGAAGTCCAAATAAATATCCTATAGACAAACTTTAATTGAAGAAATCCTCTTACACTATATTCCAGTGTAATCGTTTATATAGCAAGTAATACAGTTTTACATTTTTGTGTTGTTCTGTGCTGTAGGTTATCTGTGGTTAAATCTAATAAAACATCTTTAAATAAGTGCCAGGTGTAGTGGGAAAAAGTTTCATGTTGGTTTTGTGCGTCGAATAGCGCGAAAAGCTTTCAAGGTCAAAGCTCTACACTATCAAAGAAGTTTTACATGACAATGTAATATGATCTGTATTTTGTTGGGAATTAGGCCGAAATTAAGTTGTTTGCCACACATCTTGAGATAACGTAGGTTCTGGTGTTTATCTCAATAATAAAGATTGTTCTGGAGTCCCCCTTTAAAGCGAAATCCTGTGATGGTTTGTTTGATTATTATAACGACAGCCGTTTAATACCGCCTTTGTGGAGACGACGGATAATTCGAGAGTTTGTAAATTATTGTTTTCTTTACGAGAGAAAAGAAAACTTTATCACAAATGGGGAGGCATTTTCCAGTTTCACGAAAATATCAACGATTTCGATAATGTAAATTAAGATATCATTGTCAACCATGTATGAGTATGAGTAACATGTGTGGGTGATATTTTTTTCAACCGCATTTAAATTTCGAAAGTGGAATTCCAAATTTAAATTCTGATTATTTCATATGATCATAAACTGAGTATTCAATGAAGTAAATAGGTGGCGCATAACAGTAGAACATGGAATATTGTTAGTTCACGGAGTGTGACTAATCACTTTCAATTGTAATTACTCCCAAGATTGTACAAAGCATTTAAAATCAAAATGAATATATATGAACCTTTTGATAACCCTTTGACCTTTTTCTATGTTCACGTCCGATATAATACACAAATGTCAAGATCTTGTCAAATAAAAACTGTGTATTTATTATGTGACACTCATGTATTTCACTTTGCGTATTTACTCTGGCGCAAAAT
>DWEH01000752.1:0-10707 GCA_018245815.1 Apyrrothrix aesculapus | reverse complement strand
GTTACGTTTACGTCCCATTATGGAACAGGCGGTGAGTCTATTGCCATACACCGGGCACTAATTCAGACTCCGAGCCACTACTAGAAATTATAATTTTAGAAAAATCAAATAGTACTCGACCCGGGATTTGAACCCAGGACCACTCGATCGGCGGTCGCGCTTGCAACCAACATGACCAACGAGGCATTCCTTAAATTAATTGCCTTTGATAGTAGCATATAAAGTAAACTAAAAAGTCAATTGTATCAGCCAAAAATGTTAATAAAAAAAATTACAAAGTTAACAAAAAGTAATTTAGTTAATTAACACGATTTACAAAGCTACCAAAAATATGAACAAAGTTAACAAAAGTCTACAAAGTCAACGAGTAAGTTTCAAAAAGTTAACAAAAACACTAACAAAGTCAACTCCAAGTTCACAAATTTTGCCAACTATTGCGGAACGCTTTCATTCGATAACCAATCTTATCTTAAAACGGTATAAGGCTTAAACAACTAATTGATATCTAGATGACACACCAAAGCGAGTCGGTAGGCAAAATACATGTAAACAGTTTTATTAATCGACGGATATGATATCAGCGATCTGGGCCAGCGGTTCCTGTTCACATCGGTTATACATATATTGACTCCGGATCAGCTGATTCTAATTTATAAACCTTATCGTAAAGATAATTACGGAACTAGAAGCTAAGCTAACATAGACAATCGTTAAATAGTAAGATATGCCTTTGAATCGAACGGATTCTATTTTCAAATAGCTGTTTAATAATTCGATTATCTTTAAAGCCAAATAATTATGCTTCTTTCATATAAAGCACTCTGAATTAATGTATAGAACTATTTTCATTTTCTTTATGTGAAAATATAGAAAACGGCGCAATAAAGTCACGTAACAACGTACTCGTTGAGTACAATATTATTAATATCGTCGATAACCGTTTCTGCATCGTCAATATATTTTCCAAGGAGTCGTTGCACTTCGCGCCAAGAAAATTACATCAAACTTGGCCCGAGCGATAGCCACAAACTACGCGGTGGAACCAATAAACGCGTTGTCATCCCGCTCTGATGGATCTTTATTTTATGCGCCAAACTATCTACCCGACTCGCTCGCACACCCAATGGAGCTCTGCCAACGAATATATTTCCCGCGATGCGGTGTAGAAAATGTGGCGTTTCCGTTTTTATTTGAATATAGAATGTAGGAGTGATAATGATGGTTCAAGTCGAGAGAACATAATGGTTAATCTTAAACGCTGTTATAAACGCAGACGGTTTCGGTAATTTGAAAATGTTGAGCCAAATGAAGGCGACTCACTGTTTTCATGGCGCCTTCGCCTCATTTATACTTATCCGAGCGCATGGCAGTTAAAGCCAAGTTTCAAATAGTATGCCACTACAAAAATACATTTGGCATTGAGATACATTATATATTCTGCTATGTTTGCAACCTGATAATCGCTTCAGACTGGGTTTTTAATCATATGGAATATATTAAAGGTAGACCAATAGCAATAAACATAAAGTTTGATACAATGTTTGTAACAGTGTAAATACTTTTTACTTTTCTTTAATTTATGTGTATTTATGAGAGAAATATAGAGCGGATGTTAGCTAGGCGTGCTGTTGACGGTGTAACAAAGGATTTATGAGTGTTCCCCACCACGAGAACAGCCGCGCACCTTACGTGCACGAGATTTAGGTATTTCTGTTACTTCTTACTATTTTACTTCACATATTTTAATCGGCGGAAATTGCACGGTGACTGCAGGCAGAAGCTAGATGCAGCTAGCTGAAGATTGGGCGCGGTAACCCTCACTAGGGCTCATGTTCAGCAGTCGATTGGTGTTGGCGATAATGGTTCTCGCCTATCACAGGGTCCGATATTATTTTACAGTAAATTATGGTGTATTTATATCAGTCAAAACACGAAACATGTATCGTATGTAGCTCGATATTTTAGTATTTGATATAGTTTTAATACGATCTCGTATGAGTAACTGCAAAAAAAATAATTATTGAACTGGGAAAATTTCAAGCTTTCGTTTCATTTCCATATTTATTTTTCTATGGTAACACGGCAAGAAAAGATTATGACATGTAATATATATTGTATTCATATCAAACCAGTTGATGTTAGTTGCCGTCCTTGAAACAAAAAAGTAGTTATGTACGAATATATTAAAATGCTGACTGCGAAAGAATTTTTATTATATTTTATTTTTATCATTATAAATTTAATCACCTACAGGTATTAAAATTATAAACGATTACCTATGCTGTTGAAATTCTGTTATTACATGACATATCATACTTTTCTCACACCATTAATAACAGAATATTTCGTTCAAAGTGTATAGGATTGGAACCAAGCACAAAAAAATTTTCAAATTTGACCCAAAAGCAAAGGTAAAGCTTCAGCTCTACGGTGCCGCATTATATGCATTATGATGCAAATGCAACCCAATTAGATGCGTGCAAGGGGATGCTGCATCTGCTCTTTAATTTGCCTAACAATGACTGTTTTAATATTCAAATACCTTTACGTTGGTACACGGAGAGCGCGGTCGTGACGTCACATCCGTTAGCACTAGTACTCGTAACATAACAGTATTTAACTTTTTGAACGTCATTCTTGTTACAAAACTTTTCCATAGACAAAATTAATAAAAAAAATTTGGAATACCGTGTCAGAGGTTGCCTGCGCTGCTTTTTGCAGCAATTGCTTATATTTTAGCAGCTTTTTAAGAGTAATTATGCAACTAACGTTAATCTTGTTGTCCACTGACTGGTCACTGTCTATGGACAGAGACGAGTTACAAGATTTGACCAGTATTATTTTCATGAGACTTTATTTTACGATCATTAAAACTTTTTGCTCCACCGTTAGTCACGGCTCTCCTCTCACGAGTAGTGATAACGTTTTAGTTATTATGCCGCACTCTTTGAATCGTGCGGATTTCTTCACGATGTTTTCCTTCACCGTTATACCCAGGGAACGCTATTTAACAATTTTTTAACTAATAATAACCTTGGAACGAGTTTGAATTTGATTTGAACTGCAGACCCTCGGAGCGAGTGACTGCAATCTTAACGACTCAGCTAACACCGCTTGGTATTTATATTGACTACTCGACTTATCAGTTTTTTCACTTGTCGTGCAGCATTTAGTTTGATTTTCGGCTGTTAAAGGTATAATGAAGTAGTGTGATATGTAATTTATTCAACGCCTATCAGAAAACATGTAGCTAGTTTCAATTTACATTCTAAAGATGTCAAATTTAGATACGTACACTAACATATTTGAATCCATGAATATAAATAGATGTACTATATATATATGTACTGTAATAGCTGACTGCCTCGTTGGTCGTGTTGGTTGCAAGCGCGACTGCCGATCGAGAGGTCCTGGGTTCAAATCCCGGGCCGAGTATTACTGGATTTTTCTAAAAATTAGAATTTCTAGTAGTGGCTTGGGGTCTGGGTTAGTGCTCGGTGTATGGCAATAGACTCACCATATTTGGACGTACACGTAACTGGTGAAACGTGGGAGTGTACTACACTCCTCTGCCTACCTCTTTGGAGATTGCAGGCGTGATGTTACGTGTTACGTGTATTAGTCAAGTAAGTAATGACCGCCTCGTTGGTCGAGTGGTTGCGAGCGCGACTGCCGATTGAGAGGTCCTGGGCTCAAATCACGGGTTGGATACTATTAAATTTTTCTAACTAGAATTTCTAGTTAAAATTTATTGTAGTGGCTCGGAGTCTGGATTTGTGCAATAGGCTCACCCGTTATTCCATGGTGGGACGTAAACGTATATATGTATACACTGATATAGAAAACCTAAATAATTGTTAACATTTATACGCTGAGGATGAAATTGGTACTTTTCTTGTCGAATATATTGAGAGACATATTACTAAGATTTTTAAAATATGTTTGTTAAAGATGTTACGATTTTTGAAAATCGAACATAAGCCACAATTTTTGTTAAATCACTATAATGTTTGGCATATAAAAGGTATGATTAGTATTTGGATAAATCAGGCTTATACTTTTAAAATGGCGGTGTTCACCATCACAGCGTTCAAAATACTAACTGGCTCATTTCAATCCGTTTAATGAATTAATTATAACAGGTTTAGACAACTGTAGGCACCCTAATTTTATTATAGCTGTAATGAATAACTTTTGAATATCGCGAAGTATACTTTTCAATTTAACGCATTGAGTTAATGCATAAGCCAATGAACGCAAAACAAAACACATTCTCTCAACGCTTCCCTTGAAACCGTCTACTACAAAACCTCCAAGCATTTATAACTGTTTTATCGTGCGGTTGAAGTACTTAGCTCTTAACAAGAGCATTATTATTATTATCCTCACGCCGGGTTTCTTACGGAGTAGGCAGAAAACAACGAGTGCCAAATATCTATAGTTATAGACCTGACGTGATTCTTCTACATTAATCACTCTCTCCTCACACGTATACCGGTTTTAGAGATTTATGATTCCCCTATCAGTCCGTGTCTGATCTATTTAGTCAAGATAGTTGAGTTTTAGTCGCACCATACAATTTAATATCTCTGATAAAACGATGTAAGTTAATTAGGAATTGTTCCAGTGTGTGTTAACTAACGTTTTGATCGACTTCAATAATGAAACGATGGTTATTAAAAGTTCCAACGGCCCGCCAATTAAGCTTTCTGAAGCGAATTGCCTCATCAGGAACTCGTAACGACTTCGCGCTATAAACAATATGCTTTATACCTACATATATGTACGTATTTCGATAGTTCCAAGTATCAAAGTTTTATAAGTAAGATTAGGTAGCATCTGGCTTCTGTGGGTGGCATTTAGAGTAAACTTAGATCATAGTTAGGAGCGAGTCATCTGCGTCCGCTCTCAGATATAGTTTCATCATCACCATGATCAGCATCGTCATCATAATCCGTTCTTTTATCAATCCACTGTCGTCACGATCTCTTCTGGGAATAAGAAAGATATAGTTATTGTCTACCACATCGGCCACATGCGCATTGATAGACTTTACACCTCCTAGAGAACATAATGAAAAACTCTATGGTTTTCCCAAAAATTATTCATTTATCGTTCGTCATTCATTCGTTTTATGTTCCAAACCTGGCGATAATTACGAAAGAGATTGATTAGTTGAGTGAGAACGGTAGAGTTGAAAAAGAAAGACCTTGTCGCACGTGCTCCGATAAATCAGAGACGTTCTAATAGAAGACGAAGTCAAGGGATCTTTAATAGACGAGCGTATATGACGAATTAAGTCGATGAGCCGAAAGAACTCTGTCAGCCCCATAACCGACGGAAATTCTTAATCTCCACCTGTCCCTTTTTTTATTAACCGATATCCAGGGAGAGATACTTATGTGGGACTTTTATCGCACTAAAACTCCCTCGGTTGCTTTCCTCTGCGATAGTAGGAGGACACTGGGATCTCCAGCGGAACGCATCTGTGTCCTCCTAGCGCGGCAAACCTACGAGCCCTATTTCCGGACAAACACGTTCACTTCACACTTACCGTCATCCTTCCCGGGTTCGCTAACTGAGTGGTTCGAACTCCTACTATAGCCGCTCGCCACTCCGTAGCCTCCTTTTAGTTACCTCTTACCACAGGCAGGAGATACCGCTGCTCGTATTCTGGTCCCGAGCTACAGGGACCTCCACTTGTCCCTATGAAAAATATTGTATGCGAGTCGCAATCGGGAATTTAAGTCGTTTAATAAACGTGTGAGTTTTCTGCACTCCTTTACCTATCTGTTCGGGGATTACAAACGTGATGTTACATTAAGTGGTTTAATGGTGAACGATCATCACAACCAGTAAATTTATTTCTGCATCTAATGAAAATTCCTGTGTAATATTCCTCTTATGTGAACATGTGCCATGTGAACCTTGCAGACTTAGTATATTTGCCTGCTAAAAATATTTACTTCGCCCTGCTCCTTAGTAGTGAATTAAAATGTTTAAATTATATTGTTAAAGGCGAGTACTAGGCTGAAATTTCTGTGCCCTGAATTACATAATAATATTTATTTACTATGTAACAATAGTAGGGGTGTTAAATTGTCACCTTAACCGTTCTCATTTCGAGATTAAACCCGTGTCCAACCGTGGGAAGATAAAAGGCTTGATGATGATGATATAACAACACCTGTATGATTGTAAGTTAATGACCAATTCCTCTGACAGTTCTTTATTTCGTGTTATATGTAATGAATCTGAGACTAAATTGGGCAGACCTTGTGCTATACTATGGTAACTATGCAGCAAATAAACGACAAAATATATCGACATTTCTGAGTCCATTCTTAACATACAACAAATACCTGAGCTCGTCACAGAAATCTTTATTCTGGGTGGAAATCGAATCCACATTCCTCGGTTCCGCCGTCAGGGTCACTTACCTCTATACTAAAAGGCCAGTTAACTTAAACTGTTCTAATGGCTCCCAAGCGGATTAAACGACAGACTGTTCAACACGCGCAATAAACCCAAACGTTCACAATTTTGGTGTCGAACTCTAAAAACAAAATAGCGAAAGATTATTCAAATTCACCTATAAGCCCAAGTCTTCAAAGTCTCTTTCCCAAAGTTCCCCATTTATTAGGTCTCGTTGACCCCAAAAGTGAAGTCAAATATCAGCGGGCGTTATCAACATCGCCGATGAATATGGAGCAGCTTCGAGGTTGGAGCGAAGTTACGTTACATTAGTGTACAGTAATTTCACGAACTTGGAACTTACATTGAAGTTAAATAGCCAAAACCGTTTCAAGTCTCGATTGTCCTATCACATCAATCTTTGATACTATTGGATATGAAACAAAAAACAGGCTTGTCTTTTTAAAAAAATATTATTTTCTTTATTTCTTTCATTTTTGTTTTCAAGTTTTTTTTTAATTTAATTTTTTTTGGATACAAAACGCGGCTGTATATCCAAATGTCTTTTAACCTAAAGACCTTTTAAAATCTCAGTAGATAAATTATGACCTAATTTCGGTTAATTTTAATTGCTCCAATTTGGGATTTTAAAAAAAAGTATAGTAAATAACGATTTTTTAACCTAAAATCCATTTAAAATCTCTGTTCCAAAACTCCCATAAAAATCAAATATCGGTAGATTCGTGAACATCGGACATGAATATGGAACAGCTTTGATATTGCAGGGAAGTTACATTATATTGGAAGCCGGTAACATTACAAAGTCTTCTATTGAGATTAAAGAAGAAGATTAAAGAACTTATATTGAGATTAAATATTCAACATAAGAATTTTTTATGTGCATTACGCTTACAAATCTAACAGAATTCATTTGTTTGGTTAGCAGTGGTACATTTTCTCTGTCTATTGTTTCTTAATCAAGTTACTTCCAGATACCAAGTTGGTATCAATTTATCTGGGTAACTTGGTACTTTAGTTCACTGCATAATATTACGATGATCATATGCACCTGTTCCATTATCTCAAGTACTATAATACCTTTTGATATCAAATACAGAGCATATTATCTATTATTAATCTACTATTAAAGAAATTTGTCTTCATCAGTGACTACGTAATGTACACGCAAAATCTTTTTTCTGTAAGTCCTAAGATGAAATTGGCCTAAAAAAGCCTACATATCCTTTTCATCATCAAATCACTAACATCTAGAGTATATATTGTAACTAAATTGAAAGGTGACCTCTAAATACCTAATCCATCAAGCGGTTAACACCCTCACAGTCATTGTCCAAAACAATCGCAAACAGCCTTCTTGTCGCTGACATCCCTCGGATTGATTGAACACCCCCCGAGCTAGTAATTGATTACGCACCCTTGGGGTAGTCGTGCATGCTCCTCCATTTGTTCCTGGGAATGCTTTGAAGTTGAAATAACTTATCAGCAAACATACTTTATGTATTCAGCTACACTTCGCTTCAAACTAATTTCGCTTAAGTTCCACATTTCGTTGTGTAAATAAATATTGATTGCTTCGTTGGTCCAGGATTCAGGGTTGCAAGCGCGACTGTCGATCTAGAAGTTCTGGGTTAAAATCCCTGATCGAGTACTATTGAATATTTCTAACTTGAAAAGTCAAGTTAAAATTTCGCGTAGTGACTCGGGGTTTGGACTTGTGCCCGGTGTATGGCAATAGACTCACCACCTGTTCTATATTGGGACGTAAACGTAACTGGCGAAACGTAGAAGTGTACTACACTCCTCTGCCTATCTCTTCGGGGATTACAGGCGTGATGTTAAGTGAATACATATTTACTTAGTTTCTTTATTTAAAGTATTTATTTTATACAAAGAAAAGGGTTTCCGCCCATGAACATCTGCCGCCGACCTCACACAGAACTGACGGAGTATAAATAATATTAATGACATTAGTATGTCAATTCGAGCGAAGTTAGTATTAGTTAGTTCCTGACCTATTGCAGATTGAACACAGAAACCTTGCTATTTCTGAATACTAAGATGGTTGTCTCTACTATATGCGTGGACAACCATCTGTACCCTTGTGACCGATACGAATTGTTTTAATAACAATTTGCTTAACAGTAGAGAAAGGTCTAGTGATTGTATTTCCCTAAGCCAATTGCGTACATGTCAACCTAAACCTAATTTTGAAAGCTTCGTCCCTTAAGTCGGTTATTTTAAGTCGGAACTATTTTTTTATAATCAAGCAGCATTATTTTTTGCCAACGCAGCGCTAAATCCATTCCGTTTGGATATTAAGCCTTGTCTGTAAGCTTATATCATCGTTATTATCATCTGCAGTAGCGTGTTTAAGTCCACTGCTGGACATAGGCCTCCTCTGACGGTTTTGGCCCCTAATCCCAAAGCTGAGCATGCGAGTTGGGGATCACAGTGCACGGCTTCTTGCACCACCTACGGTTCTGCCGCTGCGTCATACCGCGATCTGCCAGCGCCGAGTTTAGTCGCCTCTTACGATTGTGGTGACCCGGTAGGGGGTCCGGGGAAGTTTTCTTTCTCTGCCCCGACACGGATTATATCAGTGTAGGCTATACATTATAACCAACGGACGTCTTTATAAACTAGCCTGACACGCGGCCCTAACCGTGATGTTTCTTAATCTATCCCTTGGGTACGTTGTTACGATACAACGTGCTTTATAGTTGATAAGGCGGCCATATCTTCACAATGTATATGATTTTCTGTCCCCTTGTTTATTGCGAAAGAAAATTCTAATACTCGTTTACCAAGTAAAAGTACTATTGTTCAAAACGTGGTTTTAAATTTTCAAGAGTGCAGGGTCGTATGGATAATAAGTTTTTTCAAGAGCTGTGATAAATAAGAAAATATGCTTATACACACATTAAATGTTAATGTTTTACCATATCGGAAATGTTAATCAATCTAGAATATTTCAATGGCAAATTGTGGATATAGTGGTTATGTTATCCATTTCTATTGCCTTATTTCCAGGAAATTGGAGACGTTCTGCAATAGTCTGCTAATGTTGTATACTAGCACTTAATACTATGTCATATTCATGTTTATCAATAACCGATTTCTCTCACATGATCTGAAACGCTTGTCATAAAGCTACAAGAACATTTTATTAGTATTGCGGAAACCCTATTTAATTACCGTAATGTAACTGTCGTTACAAGGTATCTTTTTTCTCAGAATGTTTTAGCGACACTATAATGATCGTCAGTGTATTAAATTAAACAATTGTTGAATTATATTCTCCTCTCGTTTAATTCATGGCTCTGGCCGCGACACCACCTAAACCTAACTCTCTAGCACGTTGTGGCAATTTAAGCGCTTTATAGCTGACAATGTAACCTTATCTCGACGGAGTAGGTAATATAATGTCATTTGCTGTGTGTTTTTACGGTCATTCATTAGCACTTACAAATTTACACAGTACCAACTCTAAACGACCACTCGTAATTCTAATGTCATATCAGAGACGATAAGTCATGTCGGCGGATTCGTAACTGTTGGTAAATTTTCATAGGCGTTTCCATAATTTCGAGGTTACGTACTAGATTGGTGTTATCTTGGTGGGGTACTTGTTCGTTGTCGGGGGATTTTGGGTGGTTTAACGACATTTAGAAACACGGCCACCCCTATCCTGTATCCTCGTGATATATGAGGTAAAACATTTCTTGTGCCTTTATTTGCATATAACTATGAAATTCCATTGTGTGTGTTACGTATAACATATTTTTCGTTCATTGGAATTAAATTAAAATCTTTTCGTTCTGAATATTCGCACCAACTATCCCTATTTATACACCATACCAAACGATGAAGTAACAGTAATCTCCATATTTTTGTGATGCTTACGTATATGTAAGGTTTAAATCGGTGTTGTGATACAGAAATAATAATAATATCATAGAGCAATTGGAAGACGGACATCCAATCCCAAATCAAACAAACTCTTTTATATTTTCTCTGTTGGATACGGGTCCCTTCACGGTATGACAACAGTTAAGGTCATACCTTGCGACATTGGCTAAGGGTGGTTTGGCTAATTTCACCCGCCTTAAAGAACCTTATGGAGGATTATCAATTGTACAGGTTCCACCATCATGATGTTTTCCTTCAATACGTAAAACCTAACATCACGCCAGTAATCCCCGAAGAGGAAGGCAGAGGAGTGTAGTACACTCCCACGTTTCACCAGTTACGTTTACGTCCCAATATGGAATA
>DWEH01000751.1:0-10710 GCA_018245815.1 Apyrrothrix aesculapus | reverse complement strand
AATAGGTGGTGGGTCTATTTCCATACACCGGGCACAAATCCAGACTCCGAGCCACTACTAGAAATTCAAATTTGTAGAAAAATCCAATAGTACTCGACCCGGGACTTGAACCCAGGATCTCTCGATCGGCAGTCGCGCTTGTAACCAACACGACCAACGAGGCAGTCTACTATTAAATATTAAAAATAAATATTGCAAAGAGAATACAGCAGAGTTAGCCTACTGGTTTGAAAGTCAGCCTCTCGCTCTTGGCGTCCTGGGTTTAAATCCTGGTGCGCACCTCTTTACAAAAATATATATTTTAAGATTAAATATCACTGGCCGGATCGGTGAAAGAATACATCGCGAGGAAACCTGCACACCTTCATTCTCCAACAAAAAGTGTTCTCTAAGGTGTGTGAAGTCTACCAACCCGCACTTGGCCAGCGTGGTGGACTATGGCCTTAACCCTCTCATTCTAAGAGTAGACCTGTGTACAGCAGTGGAACGATAAAAAGGTGGGATAAAACTAAATAAATCGTAATCAATAACCAAAGAATTATTTTACTTATTAAGTATTAAAGATAAATATTCTAAAACTAACGAACAGCAATACTGAAAAAAGTAATATTCAACCTATTAAATTTTGAACATAAGCACTGTGAAGCTAAGCAACCGTAATCGCCACCGAAATCAGTATGTAATGCGTATCTAACAACTGCAGTGAACCAAAGTTCGTCCACACTTGAGTCAGTGGCGACGAAGCGTCAATAAAAAATATGGGACAAAGATCCTTAAGTGCAACGCCCTAAAAGATGTCTTGTCCAGGTATCGAATGAATCGACTTCGACATTTCGGCTCTCGCCACACGCACACACATGCAATCCTGTTCGTGGAATATGCGACAAGTGCAGGAATGTCGGCGAAATGTTTAGCGGCGGGGTCAACGACCTTGATGATAAGAGACCCGTTTAGGGGTGGGGGAAACGTGTGTTTATAAAGTAGTAGCTGGTTTATGTTTCCCGAAAATAATTTTAGCGCAGAGATTTTATACATTGACAAATTTCAGGTATACTTTATTGATACACAATAAAGTAGTAAGTACATAAATTAAATTTCTAGGATAATATGAATATAAAATCTATCACCCGAAAATATATCTACATATCCAGATTTATATAATTATATATAATATACAAGTAAAATGAGAAATTTTAGAATCAGTTCTCTATATGTAGAATTTTGTATGGTTTCTTACAATATAAACACGTTTCATTGATTGAACAAAGGACAATCAAATTTAGTTTGTACAGAATAAAACATTCTGTGCTCCTTTTATAGGAGCCCTCAAAAAGTAGTTACGTAAGCGGTTTTCTGTTAAAAATACCGTTATGGCATAAAAAACAGCCTGAAAGGACTCAATTCATGCGTACCAACGCACATACATTTGAATACACAAATCCAATTACTTATCCTTTATATTCTAACACAAAACGTACGCGGGCAATTGACGAAGGAACTGTGAATCATCCGGTTCCTGATTTCTAACGACTGGATCCTCCACGTTTATTTTTTTTTGTCGGTCAACGGCCGCCCGGCTCCATTGTGCTCGCTCCATTTACGTCCATTTTTAGGGTTAAGTTTGAAATGTCTAACAATATCCTATCGTGAACGCGAGCTATACAATAATCAGTTCTAGGTCCGACAAAACGAACGACGTGCACGTGCAGACTAAATGACAGAGTCGTTCGAAGCTATTTAGTGATTTTAACGCTCCGGTTGACTTTTGAAATGTGTCCTACGCAAAAACTGGTTGCGTTGGGGACGCTAATGCCGAGTGGTAGCGCGAAGCTGTAATCTTTAAGCATTTAAATATATCGCAATAACAACTACTAAGTTATATTACATTTCACGTGACGGAACATCGGCCCGCCCGTAACAAAAACTCGCACATCATCTGCATGTTTTTCAGTCAAGGCTTTTTTATTAGTTTCGCTGTCTGCGCAGATGTAATCTGATTAAATCCCCGTAACCTAGCAACAAAAACACATATAATGAGAACTTTAACCTCCATATATAGGAAATTCTGATAAATTTATTGTTAAAAAAACATTATGTGAATATACATACATGTGTTTCGCCTAAATATTACTGTTTCATAGGTTGATTAATGCTAATGACATTCTATTATTCCTTTTCAAGGTTGACATACTAATCATTTTGGTCACGCAAAAGGTCACAATTCTGATCATACTTATCAACATGATCGCTGTATAGTTGAGATATCGTGATTTTTTCTTGTATTTGTATTTCTTCCAACGCGATATTAGGTCACATTAGTTTAGGCACCGAATAAATTTTAACGTAAGGTTGAATCAACTATGACGTCTAGCGATTCTATCACCCGAAACCTCAATACAAAACAATGGATGCGGTCGCTACCAAAATTTAGACTAAGTATGTACTACTTATTTATAGTTTAAGCACGCGGCAATGTTTGGTCTAGGTATTCGATCGAACGTGTGTTGACCGGGCGATTCACCTTGAGACCGCACCTCGCTTCGCATTATCCCGCCGAGTTGGATACATGGCGGTCAGCTTCCATTCAAAGTTGACTTACGGACTTTTTAAACTGGACGCGTTGTGTAGTTTTGTACAATGCTCGAGGACCGGTCCGCAGTGGGTAAGCGAGGTGTGGAATGCAAGGGACGGACGAAGACGGCGTGATTCGAAAGTATGCTAGAGTGCGTCGGTTGTCGAGTTTTTCAACTCGATTATGGTATAATTCGAGTCGTTATTAAACGCACAGAGAAATCGATAATCTAATATCTCGGTTGCCGCTTACGTCTAATTGTATATTAAATTTCAAGCCGTTACATATTTTTTCTCGCGTTCAGACATGGGATCGCGAGCGATTGTTCGGTATTTCAAAATTGCCCGTAATAATACCCCATAACCTTTATCACAGTGGGTTAACACTGAATCATTACTGTTGTTTGGTAATAAAATTATCATATAGAACTCATAAAAACCAACGCGCAACTAGAGATCAAAGCAAAAACTAATATTAATTCGAGTTGGAAAAAAAACTTGAGTAATTTCGTCCAATAGCTTGCTGTTGTCAACCTGTTCTTGAGTTGACTTTTGATACAACTGAATGACAAGCAGGTTCTAATAAACAGCATTAACCTTTGGCCTCTATGGAGAATTAAGAACAAATTTATACGGTAGAGCTGACTTTTAATCGGTAGGAATAGGAAGGTATCTCAAATTGGCAAATTGGGTCTTGAACGTTTTTAATCATCCAAGCCAATTACCGGTTACAGTATTGTTGCGCAATTGTCTTGTTTCCATGTTTTTCGCAGCCACTGCGCTATCACTTCAGTTTTACTAAATATGTACTCAATGTACGAGTATGTAGCATTCCGTGTATATATAAACAGTAATAAAGGAAAGTTGAGACATTATTCGCAGGCATCTAAAACTGTAAGTAAATTTGCTGGTGATCGTGTTAAGAATTCGAAAAAACGTTATTCGACTATGAATACATTTATACAAAAATTATTACGTCCGCATTCATATTTATCTGTATAGTCCAATATAACCGAGCGCTTGTTGAATAGTATTATATTTTTGTTTTTTTACAATATGTAATATTTTCATACGCCAGTCGAAAAATATTAAATGTTAGCTATGCTGTAAATAATTTTAAAACGTATTTATTATTGAAAAATACTAATCGAATGCATTATTTAAATGTCTTCCATATTGAAGTGTCGAGACACCTTGTGATATATAGGAGTTTAATTCGCCTTAAAAAAACTTCCAAGAACGTCATATTAATGGCTTTACTATTACTGGAAATATTCGAAGGTGATATTTATCACGGTTATCTGAAATCCACTTCTTGCATATAAAAATTGTATTTCTCATACTCTACCTAGTATTTCCATAACCTAACATAATCCTATTAAGCTGTTTTCCACTATTTCATGAATGGTAGTGTCGAATTATAAACTAGGCGTAAAATACGCCGGGGATCGAATTAAACTAGCTTGCCAGGCAATCTAAATTCGAAAGACAGACGTTATACGTCAGTCAATTTTGGAATTAGCCTTTGTTTAATATCACGATCTTTAATAATAAACATATTGTACATCTATATTCTATCTCACTAGTGTATACATAATGTACGTAGGACAGAAATACCTCAAAACAGCTGTTAAGTGCACGCTTGAATACTAAATGTTTTCAAAATGGCGGTCGATAGAACATAACCTCAAAATTAAATAATTACTTGTCTGGTATATCTAATTGTACATAATTTCTTATGTATGACTTTCTGTATATTTTTCACTGCGTGCAAATAAATAAATTTAAAAAAAAGATGCAATATATTTGAAATAATTTTTTCTTCATTTATTGTTACTTTTTACACTTTGGAATAAATAATGATATAAAGTATGATATTTGAACAAAATGTACACGTACGGACTTAATGTGTTCTTTGCAACGTAATTCAAAGATGCTAGAACTTATCGTGGTAACTTTTCATTAGTGATGCAATTATGGTCTTGCATTGTTTTACATCTTTATCATTTTCTCACAAAATTATACCACATTTATGTTCGTTAAAAGATATTCAGCATCAATATTATAAATGCCAAATCAAATACAGATCTTGTAGCGCTATCGTGAGAATTTTTGGTTACTCTCAAAAATGTTTTATAAAGAGAATTTATACAGATAACTATCAATATGAATGGCCGATAGTATGAAGAAGAAATTTATTTTTACTTATTACCAAACGCACAGCAACAACGAAGTTATTTCATGGTGAAAGTAAACGTGTTCGTTGAAAGTAATCAAGCTCGCAAATGATAATTGATAGTTTCAAATATTATCAGGTCTCCTATCAGACGCCTCCTATGAACTAAATTTCAAAATGCGATAAAACCTAACCTGAGCAGATACGACAATTAAAACAATGCTTCAAAGATAAAAATATCATTTCATTAAATTATTTATAATTCATCTTAGTTTTGCAGTTTCACTTATTTTCTAGTTTTTTTTCCAACTTTGATTACCTACATTTTTATTAACTGGTACATCTGAATGGTTTGGTTTTCATCTCAAGGAAGAAAAGCTTAAATTTTATATGTTATTTATGAAAATGTGTTTCTTTGCCGTAAGTGATAGGGTTTACAATCCATTAAGCTGTTACCGCCTACTCAGGTGCGGGATAAACTATTTGTTTCTATCGCGCTTGACGGGCCGGGCTAGTGCTAACGGGCCGCACCAATTCGGGCACCGAAATAAACCGCGCGGCCCGCACCGTGTCCCAGTTTGTCCCCTTCCTCCCAGCGAACGTAAGCCATAGCCCATGCTCACCGAGACTCTTCTTTGTTACTTATTTTATATTATTTCAATTACGTTCCATTACCGAAACCAAACTCCAATCGAAAAATTATACGCCGTAACTTCTGTCTTTATGACAATATAATCAGATGGTATGTGTTTTAACACGTCAATATCCGTTTGCATATTTTTACAGGTAATATTCAATTTTCAAATCTCCATAAAGAACACGTAATAACTATTAAAATGATAACTGGAAACCTATCATTATATTACTAAGAAATAAGGTTAAGGTTATTGATCTGCCAACTTCAAAGTTTCTTAAGTAGGGTTGTCGCTTTTAATTAAAAAGTTTGTGTTCCGGGCACGATTTATGTCGCGCGTCCCTATTTCTGAGCGAGAGGGGCACCCGTCTCGTTCGTTCGAGGCCCGTTATCTTTATAGTAACTATAGGTTATGTGTTGTATAGTGTAGCCAAATATCGGTGACAGGCGGGGTGAACGACCGCCGCCCCGCTCGCGGGCACCTGCAATCGCGTCGTCTCTGTTGACACAAGCAACAACCGACTGACATGACTTTCCGAGGTGATAATGAGTGTCGGTGCAATATACTTGAGATTTCAAATTTGAACATCGAATTACGCTTGTTGGGAACCCAAACGGGTCTCGGTTTGGGCACTACCTAACTTATTGTTAGCATTGTATGCAACAAACACCCATACATACGAGTGTGTCCATTAAGTTGGACAAATTTTTCCTGGAATACTTTTCAGAGATTTTGATAGGTATGTTCAAGTTAGATTATTTTATTCAAACAATACAATGAGTTATAAAGAACACACTGTATAAAAATGTAAATAATAATTATAATTATCTGCATGCGGCTGATATGCCGTGCGTGGACTTTAAGCAAAAAAAACATGTCAGTCATATCCATTTAACTAGTTGATTTATTAATACCTATATTAA
Organism: Apyrrothrix aesculapus; assembly: GCA_018245815.1. Classification (NCBI taxonomy): domain Eukaryota; kingdom Metazoa; phylum Arthropoda; class Insecta; order Lepidoptera; family Hesperiidae; genus Apyrrothrix; species Apyrrothrix aesculapus. The sequence goes on along the minus strand of DWEH01000751.1, from coordinate 4,405 downwards.
TCCGAATGCACTTTGTGACATTCCTAGAATGACGTATCTAGGTCTTTGAACTCACTATTTGCGTTTGAAAGAGTTGACCTTGAAGCAGAATAAAGAAAAAATTATCAAGCCTCCATATGTTGACATAATGCTGTTCAAACACAACAGTATATAACAAAACTTTGTTCTTCGTGAATCGTGCCTGGTGTAGATAATAGGCTCACCCGATATTCCATAGTGGGACGTAAATGTATGGAACGTGGGAGTGTTCTACAGTCCTCTGTCTACCTTTTCGGGGATTACAGCCATGATTATATTTTTTTTTCATCGCAAAAACAGAAAAAGGTAGAAGGATAAAGAAGAAAAACTTAGATGCAAAAAAAACTTACAGATGAACAAAATCAGATACCCAGTATAGTTTTTCAGAAATTTAAAATCAAGCATAAGATGTTAATGTTTTTCTCCGCGGGATCGAATCATTGGATAGTTTAAATGTTTATGCAATCGTTGAACATTTGAAGTTCGACAATCGACTGTACACTAGCAATTTGAATATCAAATGGCGCTGGGGGACAGTAAACACCCGAAATCTGAAGCACTATCTTGTATCCGACGATGTTGAGTATTTGTTACATTGATATAAAACTACAATATTTATATCTTCGATATATTGTTTTAACATATTTGATGTATTCGTGTAATAGAATGATCTTATATTTTAAAAAATTAATTTAGATTAAAGGGCACTGGTTTCAAACATCTTTCTTCTTATGATCTACATTATATTTTCAGATAGATAAAAATTGCGGCTTCCATTATTGACAAAATGTGTAATTTGAGCTGAACACCCATGTTAGGACTCTAGTGCTCCGCTGGAGGTGTCAGGTTACAAGACAGCAAGAGTTCACAACTGCGGATTTATTGCGCGATCCAATGCTTTCCCGCGTGCGAATCGAGGGCATGGCCTTGCCCTCATTCTTAAAATTGGCACATTTTTTTTCTATTCTTTGAACCATGGCCAAAGTATTAATTCGCGGTGTCCACAGGCACGTCACTGCCACGGTAGCCGTTGCTAACACTGTTAATAAACATAATAAACTATTAAAATTGTGTTATATATGATCATGATATTCCAGAAAGTGCTGCGCGGTAGTTATTCAGAATTTTGTTTTTATCGTCACTGATCTAAAATAACAAGGACTTTTAAAACCCATTTGAAGTGAATTTTGACAATCTGTATACTTAAATTCTTTTCTAATACTCAATTAGAAAAACGTCATTAATAGAAGCGCTCAAACGGAGTCATTACACCGTCTTGAAACGTAAACCTTTTTGAGAGTTTGTCAATATCTTTATATCCATTTTATCATGTTATTCACCCAAATTTTGAATCAAGCATATAGCCTTCGAGAGATATAGAATTGTAAAATTGTGACACAATAATATAAATATCGAGAAACAAATAGAAAAACAGTACAAAAGCTAATTTACCAGCAATCATACGTATGTAGCGTCGTTAAGCTTTATTGAAGTATGAAAACCCTAACAATAATTGCCTAATTATGTATCCAAATTATACGTCCTTGCCTAATTATATACACTGTGCCTTCACAATAATTGCCTAATTATATATCTGTAGCACTGAATACAAATAAACGGGTCATATTTTACTTACCTGTTAAATTATGATCAAAGAATGTATTTACTCGTACAAAGGAATGATAAAATAATAGACATTCGGCTTTTTTCATTTGATAAATATGATAATTCCGTAGAGCCTAATTAAACAAAACCAACATGTAATGATAATCAAATGCCAAGGCATTTGATTATCATTGAGATTGAGAAATCTTAAATTCCTTATAAAATTGTATATTATACGTAACATCACGGCTGTAACACCCGAAGAGGTAGGCAGAGAAGTATAGTACACTCCTACGTTTCACCAGTTACGTTTACGTCCCCGTATGGAATAGGGTGTGAGCCTATTGTCATACACTGGGTACAAATCCAGACTCCGAACAACTACTATAAATATTAACTAGAAATTCTGGTTAGAAAAATCCAATAATACTCCCGACCCGGGATTTAAACCCAGGACCTCTCGATCGGCAGTCGCGCTCACAACCCCTCGACCGAGTCGACTCGAGTTTACATCTCTCTGTGCATATCTTGTTTCTTTTAATAGCTTATGTATTGTTTATCGTACATGTGATGTTATTTATGTAACTTTAAATCGGGTATATCAACAAAAATTAAATAAATCCACTGCTAAAAACGGAGTGAATGTTTACAAAACTGATTGTATTAAAATATGTTGGTCCCAATACACTTCGAAAGTTGATGGATGTGGGTGGCGAAGGAAACCAAGACTCCCCTATTTTCACCTAATAGACCAGATTCAGGCTGATGGAGGAAGCAGAAATCTCCAAAACCGGCGTACATATATGAAGATAATAATTGACGTAGAGAAACACGTCAGGTCTGTAAGGATAGACATATTTGACAGTCGGTGCTTTCTGTCCACCCCGTAATGGACCTGGCGTGATGATATAACCATAGCAATATTTGGTCCTTTTTTAATCAGTTCAACTGGGAGCTACATTACCGCATTTCAACTAAACAAGCCTTTTATGTATGATTATATTTCGCTTATAAATAAGACTATGCTATGACGTATGACCCAGCTCAAGCTAAGCGCAACTCGCGGCGAGGGCACTACTTTCACTCGCCGCAGCCGTCTAGACGCACTGATGAACCTGCTTCTTATAATGGAGTACTAGGCATCCTAGTATGAATATATTTCCTGTGACAATTTTGCGCTTCATTGAATGCCTTTATGTTGCGTCGTGTAAACATTCAATTCAATTATTATTATTTTATTATATCGCCACGCCAGATCCATCGCTGGGTAGACAGCGAGCACCGAGTGCCAAGTATCTCTATCTTAACAGACTCAACGCGTTTCTTTCACATTCATCACCTTTTACACGTTTTAGTTCGAATAATAATTCATTAATTTACGTCCCCATAGATTTATTATTAAAGGCTTTTGTATATTGCATATCCTATTTAGGTATAGTTAGATATATGTAGTGGTGTTATTTTCTTGACATATCAATGTGTCTGTAGCATGTCTTAACGAAGTCGGCTTTGTGCTTTAATGTTGCATATTTCACAATGTGTTATATTACGATGTCCTAACGTTTTATGACCGAACGCAGATACTTGATGAGGCTTTTAATAGGCAACAATTGTAATTATAGTATGTGTAGCGAATAACTGTTATTATTATAGTAACATCACCTCGGGACCCCACAGGATAGGCAGCAAGTACCGAGTGCGAAATATCTTTTTCCCTACCGACCTGAAGTGACGAATAAAAACTTTGATTGGTTGTGATATTTTTTATCATTGTGAACCCTGTCGAATTTTCGTGATGAAGCGAAATTTAACACTATGGATCTATAAACATATTCAGGGTATAAGTATAACAAATATATTTCTGATTCGCATTAAATATGAAAAGCGGGTTTTAAGTTTTCCAGTACTTCCAAACAGGTCTTACCGCTTCCAGCCTGACACATTTATTACAAGTGGATAAAAATATTGCCTGCGGTATATTTCTTAATGTTTCAAAACGTAGCTTTATTTCAGATGCATAATAAAAGAGAATGGGGACATTATATCCAATGAAGGTGTTAGTTTTAATGCTATTCTGTTGGTCTTGGCTCTGGGACTAATTCAATTTGCGAAACAGCGAACACTAAGCTGTTTACTGCTGCATGTTGTTGACCTGCGTCAGCTGTCACCTCGAAGGTGTCTCTAGCTATACTGCAAGTTAAAGGACAGCGATGATAAGCTAGTTGTTTGGAATTCAATTTTCGATTTCAAGGGTTTGGGGTTCAATGCCTGGTATGCCTCTCACAGTATTCAAAATTATATGCGTTTTTATATTTGAATGTTGAATTGAATGATGAATATTTCAGTTTTAAAAGAAATATCGCGATACAAATCTACAACTTTAACATTGCTCCACAATGTTCTCCATCGCGTGTGAAATTTGCCAACCCGCCCTTGGCTCTAACATTGTAGACTACAGGCTTATACTTTCTTATTACATTGTACTGAGACTCGTATCCAACAATGGAACGTAAAAGGGTTTGGTGATGATAAATAAAATTAAGGGCGCAATATTAGACATAATTTTTTAAGCCGCATAGTAACGATTTTAATAAATAGTAAAGTCTGTTAACTAAAATAATTCGTTAACAATAATTTTAATTGTCGCACTTGGAAAATTAATATCCGCGGGAAACACTAAAACACTTTCAAGTAAAACGTAACAACACGCCTGTAATCCCCGAAGGGGTAGGCAGAGGAGTTTAGTACACTCCCACGTTTTACCAGTTACGTTTACGTCCCA
>DWEH01000750.1:0-10710 GCA_018245815.1 Apyrrothrix aesculapus | reverse complement strand
CGTGGGAGTGTACTACACTCCTCTGCGGGGATTATAAGCGTGATGTTACGTATTTGATGTAATATTCATAATTCAGGTACAGTCTAGCCTATGGCCGCAACCTTTTTCATCCTGTATGAAGGTCCCTGTTCAAAAGTGGAACGATAAAAAAAGCTTGATTGTGGATAAGAGTAAATTATTCTTACACTACCTATCTTCCGTAAAATCACGTCTTCTTGTACATTTTTTTTTCATATATTGGTACACAATTTAACTTACTTCCGTATCTTAACCCAAGTACTTAAAAAAAATCTACATGCTTGTAGAAAATATCTTTACTGGAACATTTAAACAATATCTACTTCCTTGTAGAAAATATCTTAACCCAAGTATCTAAAACAAAAACTACGTGCTAGTAGAAAAACAGACGGCTGTATGTTTGTTTCTTTACTTTCCATTATTTCTCATCTTAATTAGGAATTTTTCTAGTTGGTTAAACGTCGGCAATTCACCCGAAGCCGGACAACGAAGATTTTACGACTGACTACACTCCAACGGGCACGGCTCTAATTTAATACTTTACCGGACGTTGGATATGAATATGTTCATCCACTAACTAAAAGTTCAAAGGTTAAAATCTAGATGCTTTTGTTTTCGAATCCTGACATAGAATTATTAACAAAATCATTTGAACATTTCACATACATATTTCTGTTTATGTAAAATTAAAGGGTCCATTTCATATCTACATATACGTATCCATAGATTTAGCTATATTTATCTATAAAATACGAGTAGATTTGTGTATTAAAGATCATTAGAGTAAATGGCAGTAGACAAAATAAATTAATTCTCAGTTGCTCTGTACAGTTGACACTTTGCGTATCAAAATCCAAAGGACTTTGGCTTTCCACTTACTCATTATCAATTCACAAAACACTTCCGTCGGGTAAACATTATCCTCGATTAAGTTTAAACAATATTAAATAGAGTCGTTCATATTTAGGGACGCCGGGTACACGACGGTAGGGACAAGGCTGAAAGTTTTAATTTTCTTAAGAATTCGGAAAGTTCAGATTGTTTTCCTCGATCAAAGTGGCTGAGGGGCCTTGGAGGGTGAAGGGGAAGGGGGTACGAGCGCTGTGGGCGGAGCAGCCGGGAATAGCAACAGGTCGCGGATTTCGGCCAATCGATACGGATGCTGGAGCATGCGCGTTTCTCATTGCAAACACGATGCGGTCTGTGATACTGCTGGCGCTGTTTCTGTTTCCCTCAGGTATGTCAAAACAATGATTCATTTCAATTTTACTTCAAACCACCTCCATTCGTCGCTTTTCACTGATACATGTAATGCTGCGGTTAGAAATCACCCTGAGCTGCTGTTATCGGAAAAGCTTTCTACTGTCACGTTAACTTGAGATCATATTACGCGTAGTCTTTGATTTGATACAAGAAACGTCAAAAGCTTGTTTATGGAACGCATACTTTTTATTGTACAGATAATAAATAATACTTCTATATCACATTGCTAATTATTTGTTGTTAAACTTGGTGTGGCATATTTACGTATTTTTTGGGTAATAATAGACGCAGAGCCCTTAGAATCATTCAATTTAAAAGCCTTTTGAAAATTTACGGTCTGCCGTGGAATAAAGTTGCATGAATGAAAGAAAAATCAAGCACTGCTACTTAACTGATAATACGAGTATATAGCAGTGATAGCGTAGTGATCTAGATTTCAACTTCCTACTGGGAATGTTTGGGGTTCGAATCTAGAATTAGTACCTTTGACTTTACGAAATCATATGCGTTTTAAAGATTGAATATAATTCGGTATAATGATGAAGGAAATCAGGAAAAAACCTCGATAACATATGATTCTCCAAAATCTTCCTCAACACATGTTAAATTCCCAGCCCGCGCCAACCTTCGATGGCAGACCATGGCTTTGTTGCGAAAAGAAAACTCTTGTGCAAAAAGAAAACGATTAAAAAGTTGATGATGGTGATGGCGTCTCCTGTAATAGCAAAATCGAAGTCTCAATAGGAGTTCTGCCACCTACAATAATTTACCTTCCGTGAATAAATTTTTTTTTTTCAAAACTCCCGATCAAACTTTCTTCCTACTTACGTAGGTATGTTCATTAGTTCTCAGCTGTTTTATATACTTTTATGAAATAAGACCAATTAACGGGTTTTTAAACTGCCCGTTTATTGTTTGCTATAGGTATATTTTTCTCAAAACTTGCAAAATATATTTAAAACTTACGGGTAGACTCCTAAGAACATTTTCTGATAGCTCATTATTGCGTATAAAATGTATGGAAAAAGTTTTTCCTCGGTTGTTTTACTGTTGTTGTTCCTATTGAGTTGTTCCACCAAGGCTTTTGTTTTTTATAAGAAATAGTTCGATTTGGCAATATATAAAATATTTGTGAAAATTCCCATTATCGCTATATGTATAGTCTTCAACAACGAAAAATGACTTTAGAAACTCTTTGAAAGTTCAACAGCGTCGTTGGTAGAGTGGATGCAAGTGCCACTGCCGATCGAGAGGTCCTGGATTCAAATCCCGGGTCGGGCACTATTGGACTTTTATAACGTAGAATTTCTAGTTCAATTTTTTAATAGTGGCTCATAGTCTGGATCTATGCCCGGTGTATGGCAATAGGCTCACCACTTATTCCATAATGGGACGTAAATGTAAGTGGTGAAACGTGGAAGTGTACTACACTCCTCTCCCTATCTCTTCGTGGATTGATTTTTGAAAAAAGATAACTTAGTTTTTTATAAAAACTAATAATAAAAAACTGCCCTGACTGCCTCCTTGGCCTAATGTTTGCAAGCGTGACTCCTGATCATTGAATCCTGTGTTCGAACCCTTGGGTCGGACAAAATATTTTTAGATTTTTCTAAGTTGAATTTCCCAGTAGTAGCATGGAATCTGGATTTGTGCCTGGTGTATAGCAATATCCGAATACCTAATTCCATGGAGGAACGTATAACATAACAGATGAAATGTGGAAGTACTACATTCCTCTGCCAACTGCCAGTAAACCAATAAGTTGTACTACAACTGACTGCACCAAACACATTAATACTTAAACGGTTACCGCAAAGGATGAACGTAAATTCAGCATATCTAAAACACGTTCCAGAAGGCGATTGTGACCTGCTTCATGACAGCGTCCACGTGACATCGGCAGCGGCCAAGCCCAACAATGACCTGTGGTGTTATCGATGCCTGGCGAACGTCATCCACGACAACTGCGGAACCCTGGGTCAAAACGATACAGGCCTCATTCATAAATGCAGCAACGACAGAAGAACGTGCATGGTAAAGATTACTTCCTATAAGTATATTCTAAACACTGCCTTTGATTTGAAAAGTGATAATATTTGGCTCACCTTACCAGTTACCAAAGTTTTCCCTACTATTTGTACTTCAGGAAACCGTTGGGACTATTTGTATTAAAATGAAAGAAGAAAGAAAGCTTTATTCATAGCATATTAAAATGTGTAAATCATAAAAATATTTAAATATCATATTTTCGAAGGACCCCATTAAAGCAATTCAAATATAGCAATCTAAAATAAACTGTTTAAATGTATGTAATTTGCAATGATCTATACTTATGTGCATTATTTTGCATGTGCATTAAATCTTTTGCCATTTAATTTATACTTAGTTTATTTCTTGTTAGCTGCTGTATAAACTTGAGAGATATATTAAAAAGCATCTTAAACAAAAAACATATTTTAGTTTACTTCCTATGTATATACATAGCTTATTACACAACCATCATGTTACGTTACACTGATCCGCTGCTAAATTAATTAATTAAGTTGGGAATATTACGTATTCAGGTGAAGCGTTTCGGCTACACGACGTCAAACGAGAACTACACCACTGCACTGCTGATGTGGGCGTTGGAACGGAACTGCACGAAGCACTGCGAGCCGGGCTGCATCGTGATTGGTGAACGCACGAAACTCTACTCCTGCACGTCGTGCTGTACCACGTCTTACTGCAACTACGGCTCCGGCGCTGACATCCTTAGTTACAGCATTGTAACATCGTTCCTTTGTATTCGAATTCTCTCGATTATACATTCCATTTAAGCCTATAAATGTAGGTTAGGTACATTCATAAAATTTCTTATAAGTGATCATGCAGCTGGTTTGATTTTGAATGGAATATGCAGACTACAGGTATTTAAAACTGATCTCAAATACCGCTTAAGTTCCATATGAGGTCTGTCACTGCATTGCTAGGCCTCAAAGTTATGTTGGGTCTTCGCAGGCTCAATATCTCTACTAATTAAACCTCTCAAACCTACAGAATTATACAAGCATCGGTATGTAAATACTACGATTATCTGAACATATAAATAGCTGCAGTGATGACATCTCCCATGCATAATTCTAATCAGTAGGTTCTAATACTTACAATCCATAGTAATTACTACAAACTTATGAAAACAATATTTGTAATATTTTTATTCGTGCTATAATATGTAGTCATTGATAAATTCAAAATTTACATACTTAGCAATTCAGAGCAAATGCCTGTAGGCCTAGTCCAGTACTGAAAACACTGAAACCGAATATACATGTAGCATATAGAAACAATCTACCTTCTTACACCGTGGCATCCAATAGACAAATCGTATACACTTATTCCTACCAAGTAACTAACTGCTTATTGGCTCGGCCCCGCCTGAGCTTAGATTCGTTTCTCGGTGCGTTCCTGTGATGGTCTTGGGGACTGCTGATAACGACTAAGCCACCATCGAGAAGAGTTGTAGTTGATAAAATTCTGGTATGGTGTCTGTATGGTGCCAAAAGGTATGGTGTCTGAAAAAGATTTAATCCTCGTAATAAAAAACGATGGCTCGAAGACTCCTCAGAAAAATTTATAAAAGTCGTACTATAGAGGTTTAAGGCGCCATAATCGCATCAAGGACAAAGCCCTTTTAATAAAAAATTTAAATAAAATTATTCTCTTCCCTAACCTTTCCTTCGTTACCAAATAAAGCACAAACCAGTCCAAATTGTTTGTACAATCAACTATCTTTAGTATAATAAGTAAATTATATACATTTGAGATTTTAGTGTTAATATAAAATTTAAATACAGCCTACTCGCTTAGTCATCTACCTGCCTCCCTACATCTACCTGAAATTCATAGAGTTGCATCTGCTAAGAATGTCTATTTTATTCTGACCCATTTTACCTATCCCTGCAACTACCTCTTAATTATATCTATAAAATGTTTTATATGCTAATCCAATTAATATAATTTAATCTTTATTAAACGCGTTAACATTACTTATAGAATAATAATCTTTGTTAGCACTAATTTATAAACTTTGAAAACATATTAATAGGTAATAAAACATTCACTATACTTGCTCAAGTATATGTTGTATAAAGAACGAAATAATCGAAAATCATTAAACTGTTCATTGCACCATATTGGATTGTATCATCCCTAATAAATTGCAAAATAATAAGTTAAATGTAAACTAGCATTATTATTATATATTATTAATTAATCTCTGCCAACCCTGTAAGGAAACTAGCTTGACGACATAATCATAATAGGAATTTAATTACAGTTCGTTAATCGTATAAATCTCCAATTTAATAAGTTAAAACATTAGCGTTCAAAGGACCAGTTTTGAATGTTTTTACTTAACTGGTGCTTTCGTAACTAAATTTATTAAATTACATGTTGTATATGCTTTTCCACCTTTACCCGCAATTTAAGAAAGTTATACTTAAATGTAAAAAATCTGTCCAAATTAGATAGATTTAAAACGCTTTGAACTTTTACTTTTACATTCCCCATACTGTTCCATAGTTATCCTTAGTATCCATCTACACAGTGAATTCGTTAAAATATTATTTGTATATCCAAAGCAAATTGTAATACTAGAGATAAGGCACTTTACCTACATAATATACCGATAATACAACGTTCGCAATCAATCGTACTATTTACATATTATATCTTCAAACAACCAATTGATGTGATTACATAATCAACTAATTGAAAGTAAAGAGGGTAAGACAGACGAACTACGATAAACCTTTCAAATAACACACACGAATAGCATCATCATCAGTCTGTCTAAATCCACTGCTAGACGCAGGCCTCCGCTGAGGGGTTTTTGCCCATAATCCACACACTGGGCATGCTGGTTGGGGATATTTTAATAAATCAAAAATAATTTTCCAGTAAACGTTTATACGTAGTGGCTGTTATCAGGTAGGTATTTCAATGATGGGGCCTAAATTAACTTTGCGGTTTACACTGTAACCCACAGCTGCCAGAACACAGCATACTATACATATACCTACATTCAATCGACAGTATAATTATCAACATGTAACGCGACATTCAATTACACAATTGTATGCTAAAAACCAAACCTATTTGCAGAATTGGTAAGTCTCTAATCTACAACATACTGAGTACTAAATATTGTATACATAATAACCTTTTGACAGTATTGATTTGTTTTTTAAAAGTAATGACTGTATACAGATATTTTAAATGTGACAATTGCACGAACATATAGTTCAATATAACATTCTTACTGCTTTTAATTGAGTTCTAGCTAACATCTTTTATATTTTATAGTCCTTATATATATATAGTCCTTACTTTTTATTACATAATTAAATTTACTATAAATTTTAGAGATAAACAAAAGTATGATGCAATGATTTGGAGGTGAACAAGGCAAAATTCTGACACTGTCTACTTCAACTCTCTAGCGGCTAGTCTAGCCAGTACTGCAGTTTCAGTATATCATACAAGCTGAATACCCTAAGATTCATCTGCCTTCTAAAGATGAAAGTGATATTTGCAACATATTTATTTTACTATCTGTTACACATTAATTAGGTCACCACTCATATAGTCATTGCATAATGTAAAGAAAGTGATATTGTACTACAAACTGTATGCACTAATAGTTAAGTAGTGGTTTACTCATTATAAAATTGTATTTATAGGAATTAAGGTTAATAAAAATGACATCAATTATATAAGTTAATTTATTATGAATAAACAATGCACTGAAATAAATGCAACCATAGTTTGCAACCTAGCATAGTTATAAATTTGTAACATAATTGGAATGAACCTCAGTAACATCAAATGTAATAAGACTGGGCAGGTATTACTCTGGAGAACATTGTTAAACTTAAAATATTGCATTTAATTTTTATTAATTTAGTATTAGAGCTGTCCACAGTCAGTGATGACAACTTTCTTGGATGGCTTGCCCGATTGGGAGCCAAAGCTTTCAATTCGCTTAACAATATCCATTCCATCAATCACATTTCCAAAGACGACATGTCTGCCATCCAACCAAGAGGTCTTCACGGTGGTAATGAAGAATTGAGAGCCATTAGTATTTGGGCCAGCATTGGCCATAGACAGGACACCAGGTCCAGTATGCTTAAGTACGAAATTCTCATCATCAAACTTGTCTCCATAAATAGACTTTCCACCAGTACCATTGTGGTTAGTAAAATCACCACCCTGGAGCATGAAGTTAGGGATCACACGGTGGAAGGTGGAGCTCCTGTAGCCAAAGCCCTTCTCGCCTGTGCAGAGCGCGCGGAAGTTTTCGCAGGTCTTAGGGGTGACATCAGATTTCAACTAGAATGGAAAAGCAAATTAAAGTTGTTAATTACATATACAGAAAATTCGCGTTCCTAGCTCGTAATTAAACAACAATAATAAATGGTGAGAAATACGGATGCCGCGGCACAACTATATTATCATGAGTTCCACGCTGAGTCATTTGTACTTAACGACTACTTGTTTTTTTCCTATACCATATATGATAAAGTCATTTTGTCTGGACAGTTGTTTTCATAATCAATTGAACCACGGCAATAGATAAAAACATAAAGCATCCCATTTCCGTCGAGGCTTTGGAGAAGTCGACCTTAATTATAATTCTCGGTCAGCGAGGTTAATTATAACTACATACTAATATGTACGTACGTATAGCTATATCTATCATATTTCATACACGGTTACCTAGCACATGTAAGGGAATAAATGCTTTAACAAGGATACAATGTCTTAAACCACTTAAACCCAAAGTCAAACTTATAGGGACACGATGAATCATAGCCCACTACACATAGAACATTATAAAGTATTAGTGATCAAATAGCGTGGTCGCCCAATCACACCGGCCGGAATGACAACTCACAAAATTATATAAGTAATTAATTAACAACCTACCTCAACAATAATCCTCCCCAAGTTCGCACCATCGGCGGAAACATCCATGAAGACTCGAGGTAAAGGCATTTTGCTTTATTGGAAGAGGCGCTAAAATATCCTTCGAATCACAGCACAATGACGATGCGTCTCTCGTCGATGCTGGGCGGAAATTGAAAAAGATATAGACAATGTAGACACTTCCATATCCCAGCAACATTCATAAGCCTAAATTTTATTTCCTTACACATGGTGTCTTTTCATAATAGAAGAAAGAAAGGTATTTTAAAGTACTCAATAAAACTTCAAAATTTCTATTTAATACATAACCATATTGATATAGTTAATATTTTGTACAAAAATGTGGGAGTGTAAAAGATTACTATGCCGAACATATTAATAAAAATTTTAAAATAATCAAACTACGTAATAACAAGAAAACGCCTAATTGAAATAATAACATTTGTTCTGTAATTGACACCAGTTTTTAACTGGTTACTTATTATTACATTAGTGTTTATTTAGTTATTTATTCTTTATTGTTTGTTAACAAAGGGCGGACTTAATGTCAATTGGCATTTTCTACTAAAGTTCGCTTGATACATTTAGTACACTATGTTTATTGTTTTAATGTGAAACATCTGTATATTTTACAAAACAAAACAAAACCTCTGTATATTTTACTACCTACAATTTATTCAGAATATGATACTGCAGTTGTCAAATGTCAAAAAAAACTGTCACCACTGACTACCGTAACTACAGGTTTTTGACTTCCAAATTTCGGCTCTCCAGGATTTATTTATAAATTTCAGTAAACGCACAAAATAAAAAGTTACGAGCATACAAAACAGAAAGTTTACATTTCAATAATAATAACTTTATATTGACGCATACGATACATGTATGTTTCACGTGATTTAATCTAGTTCAAATATTTAATGAAACAGGTTAGAGGTGTCAGATATCTAATATCTTGTCATTGCTTATAATAGAGTAAAGAAATAATATAATACAGTGAACTTGTGCGTTCCAAAGTTACAACGAAAATAAAAATGAGCTTAGAGTCTATAAGATACAAAAGAGGTACATTAGAAATTTTAGACCAATTACTGCTTCCATTACAAACACGGTACGTGAAGGTGCAAGGTGTAGAGGATGGGTGGAAGGTCATCAACAGGATGCAGGTAAAAACAATTCTTTGTCTTGCTGTGCTATCAGTAAAGTTTATTCCTTCATATTTTTAAACCATTTAAATATTATTACAAGAGGTGTGATATTACACAACAAACAGCCAATTAATCTTAATTGATTATAGGCATAATATGGCTACCTCGTTGATCGAGTGGTTGTGAGCGGAACTGGCGATCGGGAGATCTTGGGTTTAAGCCCCGGGTCGGGTACTATTGGATTTTCTAACTAGAATTTCTAGTTTAAATTTCTAATAGTGGTTCAGAGTCTGGATATGTACCAGGTGTATGGTAATAGGCTCACCACTCATTCCATTGTGTAATGTAAACATAACTGGTGAATCCTGGGAATGTACTGCACTCTGCCTATAGGCATACCCAGGGGAAAGCAGGGCAGGGCAGCTGCCTTCTCCAGAATTTTGTATGCTTACTTAGCCAACTCAACCAGTTCCAGGTTGGCAGAGGTCACAAACCTTACAAAACATTATCAAGGACTCTAAAATGATTATTCCATTTATAATTGTATTTGAACTATTGATTCTGGTTGAGCAATAGTGGCAATGTCTAGTTCACTAGACAACTAGTTACACCTATATATACTTCCAAACCCATCTAAAATCGGCAATTTATATGATGTAGTATTTTTTTTTTGTTTTATCTTTTTTTATTTGATACTCAGCCTTGTAAGTCGTTTATTAATTTGAGCATGGCCACATGCATAAACATAACAAATCTTATATATATATATATATATATATATATGTCTCTAATCAAAATACACATAACACAGTGTGTATTTGTGCTTTGATAAGAATGAAAATAATTATCCCTTCTATCAATGGCACCTTAAATATCCATAGCTTGACACAGAGAGAGTGAGCATTAGAGCTTTATAGAATTTAAGTTACATACAGTTAAGACTGCCTCATTTGTCATGTTGATTGCAAGCAAGACTGTCGATCGAGAGGCCCTGGGTTCAAATCCCGTGTCGAGTACTATTGGATTTTTTCTAAAATGAGAATTTCTAGCAGTGGCTCGGAGTCTGAATCTGTGCCCGGTGTATGGCAATAGACTTACCACCTATTCCAGATTGGGACGTAAACATAACTGGTGAAATGTGGGAGTGTACTACACTCCTCTGCCTACCTCTTCAGGGATTACAGACATGTTGCGATTTTTTAATTTTTTTTTATAATATGGAAGTATCAGATGAGCATGCAGTCCACCTGATGGTAAGTGGCTACTGCCGCCCATGGACATTTGTAATCAACCCCAGATAAGATTAGAT
>DWEH01000749.1:0-10718 GCA_018245815.1 Apyrrothrix aesculapus | reverse complement strand
ATCACGCCTGTAATCCCCGAAGAGGTAGGCAGAGGAGTGTAATACACTCCCACGTTTCACCAGTTACGTTTACGTCCTAATATGGAATAGGTGGTGGGCCTATTGCCATACACCAGGCACAAATCCAGACTCCAAGCCACTACTAGAAATTTGAATTTTAGAAAAATCTAATAGTACTCGACTCGGGATTTGAACCCAGGACCTCTCGATCGACAGTCACACTTGCAACCAACACGACCAACGAGGCAGTCAAATCAATAAATTAATTTTGTTTTTATGTGGAATTCACGTGATTTCATATTTAAGTGATGAAGGTAGTGTTATAATTAAGCTAAACTCCCATTTAGTACACCAGTAGCCCAATACGAAAGGCTGACCCTCAAAATATTAAACATTCGTTACTATTTGTCAAAGCGAGAAAATAGAACCGAGTTGGTCTCTGATGCTCCATCTCATAAACGAGAGTAAAATTTCGGTCAATTCTGTAACAGCATCGTAAGCGGTTTAGTATCCATATGGTTTACTGACCATAAATACACCATATAAGATGATGTCGAACCGTAAGAGAAGGTAGAGTCAATTGGAAATATAATTTAAACATTGTTAGTATCATTGTCATTTAAATCAGATTCTCGTCAACTAAATTACTAAAAATGATTCATATATGATGACAAAATGATAAATGATAAGTTTGGTTACCAGTTACGGATTCAAATAGCATTCAATTTGTATAATACAATACAATACAAATATTCTTTATTGTACTCCCAAAGACAGAGAAACAAATACACAGAAGAATGAAGAAAATTGACAGTACATAAAAGGCGGTCTTAGCTTTAGTTGGAACGTTTGATAAAAATGCATTGTTTTATTATGCAATACAATTATTACAATACAATTATTATACAATACAATTATTATACAATACAAATATTATAAAATACATTGTTTTATTATAAAGTATTAAATTTTATCTATGCATTTTATCTATGAAATTACCACTATCAATAACAAAAATGTCGACTCTGCCTTACATCCTTATGAATTCCTCTGTTTTTGCCCATCGTATGTGTGTGAATGATTGAATGATGGAAGATATAAATTAATACAAGAAACCCAAGAATGGAACTAAACATATGGGATGTAAAAATCATAGCTTACGACATACTCGTTCTTGGTGGAACACGTTGAAGAGTACTATGAATAAATATCTTGAGACATAAATTTTTTATGCGAATTACATGTGCCATTGGGAAATTTGTGAGTAATGCATTTTAACCTTGTAACGATTTCTGTTTATTTCGGTATGATTCATATATAACTCCAGTAAAATGATCATACATCATGAAATAACATGGGCATAAATTTTCAATATAATCTTCATTTTGAAAATGTATGCGCATGTTTACAGATAGGATTATTATAACTAGTTATACATAATATCCACATATGTATTATAAGTACGCCTAAATAATTCTTCGTGCCTCTTTTAAAGTATATCGCGAGCAAGGAGGACCTTAAGATTTGGATATAGTTAAAGTTGATTTATAAACGGAGTGGAGAAAGTTACAAAATATATGTGTTAATAAAATATAAAAACAAGATGCAAATATGAAATATGAATAGCAAATATGAAATATGAATAGCAAATATTAAATATGATACCAGTGGTAACTTAGTGGTTTGAAATTCAGTCTCTCACTCCTGAGGTCCGGGTCCAAATCCTGGCGTGCACCTCTTTACAAAACGTGCGTTTTTAAGTTTAATGTCACTTGCTATAACGGTGAAGGAAAACATGGTCAAGAAACCTGCACGCCTTAGAATTCCTAAAAAAAAAGATCTCTAAAACCCTCACTTGGCTAACGTGGCAGACTATGGCCTTAACTCTTTCATTCTGAGAGGAGATCCGTGTTCCTACAGTGGAACGATAAAGGGTCGAAAAAAAAAAACATTTTATATTCACGTTGATATATCGTTTACAGTCATAAACGTCAGGTACATGATATTACGTGATTAGTCGATAGCACAGAGTACAGATTTATAGACGTGTACTTATTGTTTGAGATAAGAACAACAATGACGGACAAAGTTATAATTTATTGAAATATGGTCGAATTTGAACACTGCGCGATCACGTTTGTAATAAAACTGCCTGGAGGGTATTGTACCATTTTTAATAATGTTACATTTCTTAAAACTTGAACTTACTCAAGAATTTCCAATCGCACTAAAAGTTCCATTCTTCAAGTCCAAGATAACGCTTAAATTAAAAACAACAATGCGCACATTTTAAACGTCCTTCGCGGATCGCTTACACAATACTTTATTAATTTATCTTTACGCCAGAACCTCCTTTAATCTGATAATGCCTTTGAAGCGCAAAAGTTAAATGCAATCCGGGTTTAATCAATTCATTCCAGACGCCATTGGCACCTTATTCGTACCATTGTGATGAATTGACGTCACTTGGCAATACCCATGGAGTATTTGAAGCTGGAAGTGCCTTACGTACCACGTAGATTAAATTTTGTACCTTGCATACGAGGAAAATGAAGCAAACAGTTCAATTGTTTGATACTTTCAGAGTAGAAAGGATATTTCACTAGAGGTCACATTCTGAAAAATTGGAAGAATATTTTTTTTAATTTACTTGTATACATGTTTCCTGCTCATTACACTTATAGGGGTAAGGGATGACGAATTTTTCTCACCGCTTCTACATTCATAAAAGCCATTATATATACATTATTATCTATAAAATGTATTCTTAAGTTGGCGTTTTTTAAAGGCGTCTCCGATTTAGTCGACATATGTAACTCCAGATACTGCATCTCCAGGCCTTAACATTCACACTTTTCTTATAAATTTGTTCATTTAATGCACACTTGTTCATTCTTTCCAAATGTAACTAAGCACCTCCGTCTTAATCCTAGTTGCTATATTACATTGTACTATGTATTACGTTACATTACATGCGGCGTCTAAAATTTTAAATTTCTCAAACAGTTCCTATTGGGCATCGATACTCGTGGACTGTAATAAATAGACAATAACAGGAAGCTCGTAAGTGTTCATATTTTAAGAACACAGATTTAAAAAGAGTAACATCACACCTGTAATCCGAAGAGGTAAGCGGAGGAGTGTAGTACACTCCCACGTTTCACCAATTACTTTTACGTGCCACTGTGGAATAGGTGATGAGCCTATTTCCATATATCCGGAACAAATCCAGACTCCGAACCATCACCAGAAATTTCGACGAGAAAATCTAAGGTAGAAAAATCCAATAGTATCCAACCCGAAAATCGGGCCTAGGACCCTTCGACAGGATACACAGGAAACACAGACTAACAATAACCTAAACCAGTTGCCGTTAAATTAAAACTTGGTTATGAAGGTTATTAGAACAATTCTCCGTAATATTCTTTAAGGCGTGTGTGAAGTCAGCCAACTCGTGCCAGCGAGCAGTAGATCACGGTCTTAACTTTTGCCATTCTGAAAAGAGACGTGGTACGTTAGAAATGGTTGATGATTATGATGATGAGATTTGGCTCATAAAATATTCCAACTGATCAAGACTAAATATTTATCTATCTGAATAAAATGTTAAAGGAAAGTTTAAGGATGTTCGTATGTATCAAGTTCGATTAGTTTCAATTTAAAGCAATGCTTAAAACAATATAACTGTATTTTCACCATTTCTATACGTGTGTGATATTTTTCATATCAATATTTTTGGAGCGAAACCCGGTCGAGAAGTTATAAAAAGTTTTCAATATTGTAAGTTTGGAGCTATTAAAATCATTCATTGTTTATAAAAAGAGAAAACTTTCAACTTGTGATGGTTGTGACGAAGTTTGGTGAGAATTTTTCATCGAATTTCTGTATTCGATGGATTTCGGGGCTTAATCCCGTGGAGTGATTTTCAACGCCTTAATTTTTTTTCTCCATTAATCTGATACGGAATCGAATTTCGTACGTTACGAACCTAAAGTTACTTTTAAAAACGATTACGCTGGTCGAAATGATTTAAAAAAGGTGCTATAAAATCACTAAGTGCAAGTAAAAGTAACAAATCAATACATGGACGCCACCATCATAATAAATTTTTTTTTATCATTTTCTCTCGGACCTCCTCTCAGAACGAGAAGCATTGAGGTCATAGTCCACCGCACTGGCCATGCAAGGGTTGACAAACTTTACGCGCCTTATTGTGGACAACCGCACGACAATGGGTACAGGTCTTCTCACGACGTTTTCCTTCACCGTTGCGTCAAGGTACATATGTTTACTGTGAAAAGTGCACAAAATTTCGTAAAGAACGTGGCGTGGGCCAGGATTCATACCCAGGTCTTTGAAGTCGTGGGAAGTCAATTTCTAAGCTACTAGAGTATTACAGTTTCATGGTACATTACATGGGCATTATATGAAATCTCAGACTTAGGAGTTAAAATATTAAAAGTTCGTATTTACCAACATTATTTCTATCTTGATTCTGAAAATTCCTGCGCCTATTACAGTACAGCTGAATCTCAAATTTACTTGGAAAGATCCGCTCCATCAATGGACGAAGCTAGTCATGTGATTTTCAGCTAAGGTATTCCAAGGTATTAATATATTAATATTCCAATATTATTATATTGCTCTCTGCCTACCCCGTCAGGGACCTGGCGTAAAGATATGTATGTATGTATGTATGTATTCCAAGGTACAATCTTAAATTGTATGTATCAACAAATACCGTACTATTCGTTAAGACTTCATTGATGACATAAACGTAATTCGTATAAGTATTTATGAATAATGCCAGATAATTAAAAAACATTGTTTTATAAAGCTTATCTTCACACTCATATATTTATTGATTAAAATTGCAACGTTAAATTATGTTTCGTAGTGTACTCGTAGTGCATACAACAATAGAAAAGATAAACCAAAACGGACATGAACACGTTTTATTAATAAACAAACGCAAAACAAAATAACAATTTGACAAAATTTGCAACGTGTATTCCCCATTTATTATTATCATATTATTCTATTAAAATCTACTTGCAATATGTAATTTTAAGGCGTATTGTTATTATTTCGGTTGAAACGAAACCTTTTTACACCTATTAAATCCTTGCAAAGTCCGATACGATATGTCACGTCACGCCCCAATTACCGTTAGACGCGGCACGCCGGCCGCTAAACTGCGCCGCACGCTAATCGGCTAGTGGACCGAATGGCTAACTTGTAGTTTAAAAGCATCAGCATTTTAGGGTACATATTGAAATAGGCGTATAAATCGAACTTTGCATCATTTTTCCCCGAAAATTTCATAAAATTTATTTTATCCTATTTTAGTGTTTTATTGTTACTACAGTCTGTAATTAGTACTTAATGAAGTAATTATTAAACTAGTGCTATTCAAGAGGAAATATTGAATCAGTATGGTATACGTTTTTTAAGATAGAATTACGCAACTTTCAGATAATATGCAGCTAGTAAATTATTTTTAGCAATAAAAATGTAAATGGAAAATTATATTGAAATTATCTGAATTACAGGATTACAGGCGGGATGTTACGTTTTATTTTTATCTGAATTGTTACTATTTTTAAATATCGTCATGCCAGGTCCCTCACGGGTTAGGCAGAGAGCACAGAGTGCCAAATATCTCTATTCTTACGGACCTAACGTCCTTCTTCTTCTTTATTTCTTGATCTGATTAGTTTAAAAGTATTCTATATAGCTTAAAACAGTATTTCCAAAATTGCAGTTAATTCAAACCCAGCCAACGAGCTGTCCGGTTAGGTCACATCGTTCCGTAATTTGCGTCCGATGCGAGTGCCAGGTAAGCTGCGCCGCACGCTTATCACCTATTGGACCAAATTGCTGGCTATTAGTGCCTTCAGAAAGGAAATTCAATATTTCTCAACCCTGACTACAATATAGCATACTATAACATTTTAGCGCAATAAAAGGGTCAGTCTACATTGCTTTTAATAAAAAATAAGAAACCTGAGAGTGACAGAGACATTTCTCCCGGGATTTTTTAAGAAAATACCAGTGTTGTACAATACTTCTGTTGATACATATCAGTGTTAGTACTGTTGTATTCTGCTCTAATGTATATGCTAGGTGCTTCAAGAAGCGCTCCAAAGCCTTCAAGATTACACAAATCACATGTATGTTTCTTAATCACACAAAACAAAACGCCAAAACGTTGTTTTCCGCTTGCATTTAAGCTAAACATACGTATGCGGCACACCGCAATAAGGTATAAAAGCAAAATTTGCATACAACATCAAAGCAACAAGATGATTATGCGTGGCACACAAAATCCTTGTTTCCGACACAAACTACATAGATGCGGCGATTGTTAGTGCAGGATAATCATGCTCTATTATGCTCGGTCATACTGCGGCTGAAGCGACTCGTTAGAGCTCACCTGGCTGGCGCGTGACGACCTGCCCTGACTTCATAATTTAAGTAAGATGTTTAATTACTATTATATCATGATTAATAATAATAATTAATGCAAAACATAAGGTGACGTAGCTAGTATAAGTCTGATATGTATAAACAGTTCTAAGATTGTAATATGACTTTTCGACTGATGCTTCAAATGTGGTATATTTCTTGCTAATGTAATAAAAAGACCGTTGGAGGATGGAATATTATAGCACAATAATAATATTAATAATATAATAATTTAGTTATTCGTTATTTAAAATGACATTTTCCCCATAGCTACATAATATTCGTGTAACGATAAATATTCGTTAATATTGCAAATGAGTACGCTGAAAGAAGTTCGGTTTCATTCCATTATACTGCATGAACAATGAGCGATTCATTTGTTCATATATTATTCCGACCACGTACAATTGGAATATCGTCTTTGCTAAGGATGAAACCACGCTAGACTTGAATAGACTACGTTGAACTCAACCGACAATGTCCCTAAAATTCCTAACCCTCCATTCAAAAGTTAAAATTAGCATGTACGCAGGTGAAATGACAATAAATAAAGCTTATCACGGTTATATTTCAACTTTATTGTTACTTTACGCTCCAATTCGAAACGTGACCGCTGCCAAGTAACCCAGCAGAGCCGCCGGTTCTGCTGCGCGTGTTGAACTAGCAGCGACTAACGAGTTATGACGGACTATGTTAGTCAATTTAATGTAAGTATTAAATTGGAACGGCAGGTGGATTGTTTTTTTATGAATTGACCGTTTTCAGTGGTCTGGTTCGATTGGTGGACATGTGGATTGACCGTTTTCGGTAGTCTTTCGAAGAGACTTACTTCCAGAAATATTTCCTAGTACTGCTCAGTTACATACGAGTATATAAAGATTAAATAAATATTAACTTCTAAGACACTTCTGAGGTAGAAAGTTTGAAAATTTTATAGGAAGAATTCAACATAAATATTCTTAAAGTACTTTTATCTTAAAACTTGTGAATAATTTAACTAATTTGAGATAACTCTACATATAGAGTTATACTTACATTCCGAGATTTTTCGTGTATATAGAGGTAGCTTGGAACATAGTCCACCAGTTCTGGTGTAGATTGGCGGAGGGGAAAAAGAGGATGTTCCAAGTAATGTGACTAAAAATATCAACATATGTCTCGTCTCTACACAACTCAGGTCACGTAGGTATCGAATGTACGCACCACGCCGCTTACCCTGTCATGGTATGACAAGAATATAAATAGATATAGAAAGCAGATTAGAACCTCGCCTCGAGCATTAGGAAGCTTACAACTTTAGCATTTGACTCAATACGATGAAAGATGGTATCTGACAATTGTATTGTTGTTGTAACAATTAAATACACGATTTCATTCGTTTTGTTTGTCTGCCTCGTTGGTCGTGTTGGTTGCAAGCGCGACTGTCGATCGAGAGGTCGTGATTAAAATCCCGGGTTGGGTACCATTGGATTTTTTTAACTTAGATTTTCTAGACATTATCTAGAATAAGATTCAACTGAGATTAGCTACCACAATAACAGAGACAACCCAAAGGATTAATTGATGAACAATTATAGAAGGAAGGAACGGTGGCCGACATTCCTGCATTCTTATTTCATATTGACAGTAGGTGTGGAAACCTTTATCAATAACAAGCCGGCAGATCACGGAGTATGCCAAATTAGTAAACAACAGAAGATACAAGAAACAAAGCGTTCCATTTTAGAATGTGTTACTGATATGTGTCTGCGGAGATAACTGAATATCCATTGGCCTTACGATCTTTTGTTACTTCTGTAAGATGCTCAGAGCCGACCCTCCGAAGGACCTGGCTTGGATAGTTCCGCTATTGTCGCAAGTAAATGTCATTGTGTATAGTCATAATTTGAAAGCCATTTATGTTAAACGTTAAATTTCACCAGATAGATATACTCAGGTCAACCTCTGCAAGGATAAATACGAATATGCTTGGCACTCTCGTATACTTGTGTAAGGGACGCGATTATATAATGTATAATAATATTCCACCACAGTTGTTGTCATAAAATGTAAGGCGTTAAAATCTGCCGCTGCTTCAATCCGGAATCTTCGCACGAAATATTGGTTAGCAAATCTTACTTCAGGAATTCGAAATGTACGGAAGATAAGAAATAATTGGAACAAATATCGATCAAAACGTGTATCGGAGAAACGTTGTCGTATTTCTATCGGTCTTCCTCTGCTTTTGGACATCTGATTGAAAACCGATGGCCCATTCCACTCGACCATGTCGACGTTCCCGTATTTCGTGGTAAAAGCCATTCCGAATTCGAGACAAGTTGCACTGGAGCACTTGAAGGTCGGAACGAGATGGAATTCAAGTTTATTTGTGAATTCGAGCAAAGTCTTTTCCATTTGTACGTTATGGAGAAACGTTTGGAAATGCTATGCCTAAAATTTGTTTAGATTATTTATTGTATTTATTTAATTGTTTGTCTACGTTTACTTATTGATTATGTCACGGAAAATCTAAAAGAGTAATTAAATATCCATATTCTGTTAATCAAATTCCGTCTGAATCACAAGACGTATTTCGTTATCCCTCTCTTAATACGTTTATAATCTGTCAAGTGACGAGATAGAATTTAATGTTCAAAGATAAAAACATTTATTTTACCGAATCAAGCAACTAAGTTGGTGTCAATGTTTATAATGAAGGTAACGTAAAACGTAACATCACGCCTGTAATTCCCGAAGAGGTAGGCAAAGGAGTGTAGTACACTCCCACGTTTCACCAGTTACGTTTACATCCCAATATGGAATAGGTGGCGAGTGTATTGACCTACACCGGGCACAGATCCAGACTCTGAGCCACTACTAGAAATTCTAATTTTAGAAAAATCCAATAGTACTCGAACCGGCATTTGAACCCAGGACCTCACGATCGGCAGTCGCGCTTACAATCAACACGACCAACGAGGCAGTTGAATAATGTAGGTGTAATGAAGGTCATATTTTGAATAGTGCACATGTCGATGACCAGATTGGAATATATTGTGGTAGTGCATGTGTCTGTTACATTTTTTGAATTGGTATAAACCAATACAGACATTCCTTGTTTAGAAGTGGAACTTGATACAACGCCCACTCTGCAGCGGAATTCGGGATGAAGGATCGTTCGATTACATCGATTATAATCGATTAATCTGGAGAAAATCAATAAACTCTCCAAATAGTTACCATAAATATTCATTTATTCTTTTACCATAACATTTATACTTAAATGTGTAATAGTTTTTAATTATGTTTAATCTACTACAGTGCTGTTATCACTCATCAGCAACACTTAATTACGTTTCAGATTCGTTTTAAATTGTAGGATTTAGCAATAGTATGGTAAACTCACGTAGCTGATCCAAATAATATAACGACTATAGTTCGATCGCAGCGAAGCCGATCCAAAACCTTGTCGTTTCGTCTTCTTTTGGACCGTGTACATATACCTAAAGTTGTTATGTAAGACAAACATAGAGCGGACGAAGGTATATTCAACTAGGCTGGATCTCCCTTTGCTAAAGCACTCAACTTTGATACCGTATAAACACGAACGTTTTATTTGTAAAATTGTCTTTTCACTACTTTTTCTTCTCTGCAATAAAATAATGTTATTATGTATTACTATTATTTAAAGTTATATTAGTCAATAAAACTGAATTGTGTGCCAAGCCCATCGAGCAAGAATGTTTCTTGCGCTGTTTTTTTTTTTAGACCTGAGAGTTTATTTACTTATTTATTCATGTAGTAATCTAACAACGTTACATATAATATTACTACGTCATTTACTTATAATACGATGGCCATAACGGATTACACTGATAGTGACACTAACATTATAATGAGCAGTGTTTGGTTATAAATAACTATTTGTCCATGTGTGTGTACCTGTGTATGCTCGTGTGTGTGGGCGTATACGTGTGCGTGTATGTGTGTTACCGTTGTTTGCTGGTTTCAAATTATTTGTAAGAACATGAAAGATCATTAGAGGGAAAAACACTGTCAATGTAGGTCGTCTATTATTTCTCGGAGTTATTGTTAATTTCTGTTTATTATGGCATCCATTTTTCATGTAACTGTTGTCGATATCATTTTTACTCGAAGATCAGTTGTCTTTTTCATTTTCTTATGCTCATATCATTCACAGACACACACACACAAGCATATATACTTATGTATATTATTATGGAACAAATAATCTTAATCTTGTGTCAAGA
>DWEH01000748.1:0-10724 GCA_018245815.1 Apyrrothrix aesculapus | reverse complement strand
TACACTCCTCTGCCTATCTCTTTGGGGATTATGTGTCGTGTTTCGTTATATTAATATTAGTAGAAACAAAAACGATGTCGCCGCAGCTATTGTGCAAGCGTGTCCGCGGACTCATCCGTTGGATGTGGTGCAAGTGTGCCATTGTTCGCACACAATGGGGAAAGCATGGCACGAGGCGCACGCCCATGAAAAGCACGATTAAAATCATTGGGTTTGGAGTGAATTTGATCAGAAGCTTATCAATATTATTACATCGTCACGCCAGGTCACTTACAGGGTAAGTAAGAATCATCGAGTGTAAACGTGTCTTTTCTTGCAGACCTAACGTGCTACTTCTTCAAACTCTTACTTCTCAGAGATTATTATTCAGTTCGATTTCTGATAAAATATGTCCGAGAGTTGCAATGGTTCCTTTATCAGTATAAAACAATAATTTTTCAAGAACAGTTTTTTTTTATTTAGTTCAAAAAACTCCAGCTATCCTGTTTTCCGTATAACAAACTCCAAAGTTAGTACGAAATTTTCTTATTTTAATTGCATATGAGAAATTTACATAATTGCAATTAAAACAAGAAAATGTCCTACTAACTTTTGATTTTGAAATATAAGATTTTGAAATAATGAGAAATTAGCATAACCTATTTGATGTTATGACTTGTCATCACAACTATATAAGTCAGCGCATCAGCAACACGCTAGCGCTGGCGAACACTGATTTTTCGGATAATTTTTTTGATATACTTTGTGCAATCTACCAATTGGATCAAAACAAAAGGAACATAGCTACCTTCACGCCGTAGGTAATGCAGAAATAAGTCATTTCCTTATTCTCCGGTCAAATTTACAAGTTTGTGCTGAATGTAGTCAAAAATTCATTCATCGACGTTTTCGTGGCCCGACCCGCTTATGAACTATTTCTATTATGTATTTACATTCATACAATTGTTCAATAAATTGTCCATTCTAAAAAACATCCTCGTTCGTAATATAGTAACTATTGTGCGTTAAACAAACTTTAAAATAATCACACGACTCTCGTTCAAAATAATGGGTTTATTTACAGTCATTTGAAATGCGATTACATTACAGGGTCACTTTGAAATACATTTGTTCTACTGCATGACTTGAAAATCGAGTTGAAAGAGAACTCAGCTCAATTTAGTACATCTATATATTATTGATGTCGGGATAGAGTGCTGTCTTTTTGTATGTATCTAGCATATTGTCCGAAGACCAACAAGTTTAAAAGACGTAATAATAAAAGAATAAAAGAACGAAACAACCGTATTTTTACAAACGTCTAACAAATTGTACTACAAATTGACAAATATAACTTTTCACAGAATTGAAACGTCAATACGGAAATAATAATACATGTAAAGCGCATATATACGTCAAATCGTATTTATAATAAATATTCCAGTCTGCCTAAATATAATGTATGGGTGATCTAATATTTCGTTAGCGAGTTTTTCAGATTAACAGATCCATTTAAGGACTTACGATAAATAGCCTATATTACGCTTACGCCTTACCACATGTCCGTCATATTTTTAAAAGCGATCAGACTGACCTCATAGCAAACATGAGTATTCAAATACTACTGGTGATAATCGTTGATGTCTTTTTAATAGTGATTGCATTTTAATATTAAAGACTTCAACGCTTTAATTTTCTAAATGCATATCCGCTAATTTAGTTTTATAATCGCTTTGATGGTGACTTTAGTATTTTTGTTTAATTTAAAGAATTAATACATAATAAGTGCATTAACTAAGGCTGTATATCTTTATTTTAATTTTTTTTTAAGGTTAATTTGTTTATATGTATTATTGTTTTGTAATTAATAAGTATAAGATTCATGCGCAATGCAGAGGAATCGTTCTGATCACGGAAATGGGATTGGATAGGACAAATTGTAATTTTCTTAATATAGAAGAATATGTACGGTACCTATGCATAAAAATCCTTCCAGTCTCACATTCAAAATACTTTATACATGTCTAAAATTAAAAATAGTTTCCATGAAGCTACATAAAAACATTAACGTACTGAGTCTTATTTTTAACGTGTTAATTAAAATCCATTTGAAGAATTGAAATGCTATTGTTACTTTGCGCTAGTTTATTCCTGTACGCCATTACACCTTGAATAAATTATGCAAACCGTAGCTCATCATTCAAACGCATAAATTGTTTATGAATTCAAGGTTGGTAATAATCAATACCACTTAATACATTTCTCGGCTCACTGGATTGCATCGCAATTTGCTCGCCTATAAATATTCTTGTAATTGGTCGTTATAAGTAATATTTCTATTCGTTAGTAACGAATTTTAGTTTTAACTGAACAAATGTGCAGGAATACAACAAAAAGAAATTATTTCTTTCTTAACGAATCCAGTTTCAAAAAAGTTTTTGTAATAACTTTACTCTTGTAATATTTTGGTCAAAATATTGTTTAAATGAGACTGTAGTCTGAACCATTAATTGATAAATTGATGCGTGAAGGACAGAAGGCGTGATAAACGAAAACTAATCAAGCCGACACCGCATCTCTCTTCGACATTCGACATTGATTTTTATTGCTATCTCATTCACACATAATGAATGCAGAACAACGCTTTAGGTCCAATAAAGTTACTTTATGTAGCTATTTAAGCCGTTACTACTTATTAAATTGTAGCGCATGTTGTAACAGCCTTCTTTAAACATTGTAAACGATTTCACCATTTTTTAAATGAAGTTTTACAGTAGAGTTACAAGATTAATGCGCATTAATCAGAGTAGTCAGATGTCACTAGTAGCTAGCTTGACGTGTTTGTTCTGACAGATGACTGTCGTCATTTTCCTTCCTTCTCTTTTGTATAGCACAGTGAGTCGAATAAAACTCATGAAAAATATTAGAATTTCAACATCGTTAATCAAGACGTAACATACGCTTTTCGGTATGTGAGTTTAACATAGCAACGCAAAGATCTGTGTGATCAATAATATTCTGAACAATATAAAGTGTAGTGAAGTATACAAGTTTTTGTGTTTCGTGCAATGGGTCAACCCTTATTATCATTCAGTGTTAGAAGAACAAACAAGGTAATCGTCACATTCATTTAAACAAAAGGCAAGGCAGAGGCTTCGTCCTTCACACATTAGAACATCGTTATCTATGCACGTAGCTGATCGGTTTAGAGGTGATAATGGACTAACGCATACAGTGCATGTAAGTAAATGAGCACGTCGCCTCTAAAGTTATACAAAATATGTTTCTAATTACGTTCTTTTGAAACTTGGTGGTGGGTTCTTTCGCTTTATATTTACACAGGCGCAGTACTAAGGTAATAAAATTATACAACCAACAAAGCTTACTAATTAATCGATCATACATTTTATTTTAATAAATAATGGCTAATGTAAAAAGTAGAGTAAGAGCACCTAAAAGAACTTCAACAAGAAGCAAAGGGCGTGGTAAAATTAAAAAAACCTCGACAGGTGTAAGGGAAACTACCAACCCACACATTGTAATGAAAAGACCCAGTATTGGAAAGTGTTTGACATCAGAAGAAAAAGTGAAATATCTTTTGCAAAATGGTCACAGGCTAAAGGCTAAATTAGTTGATAAAATAAAAATTAAAAAACGTACTATCAAGGATTGTTTAAGAAATAATACCAAAGATCGAATTAAATTGCCTGGCAATATAGTACAAGGAGAACTGATGATTGATGATTCTAATGCCAAAAGAAAAGTCTTGCAAATAAAAAGAGCGGCTGAGAAAGGCCTTAACAATAATAATGTGACTGTGAATGATCAAAATCAACATAATCCAAGCACAAGCAATGTGCAAGACTGTACAAGTGGTAAAAAGAAAACGGCACGAGGAAATAGAAAAATAGTCAAAGCAAAGTTGCCTGTTGTAACTGCAGCATTATATCAATGTGATTACTGTAAAAAAACATTTCACAGAAAGGGATCGCTGCGTAGACATATACATGCTCACCTTGACTGTAAATTGTATAGCTGCTCTACTTGCCCCAAAAAGTTTGAAAGTAAATCAAATTTATTGATACATACTAAGAAAACTCATCCCAATTCAAAAGAACATTACATGTGTACTTTATGCCGTAAACCTTTTTTGTCTCAAAGAAATATGATACTACACATGTCCCGACATGGATCTAAAGAAAATGAATTCAAATGTATTTATTGTGATGAGAATTTTCATCAACAAATTCTATTAAATCAACATGAAAAAAAGCATTTAGTGGGGGGCAGGTTCCTTTGTACTGTGTGCAATACCAGCTATGATTGTAGAAATCAGCTGTCTTTACATATTAAAAGCCATTTGAAGATTAAAGATTTCGTCTGTCAGCATTGTGGTAAGGATTTCTTGAGGTTAAACTCACTAAAGCGTCATGTTCTAATTTGTCATGGAGGGCACCGTATCCAGTGCCCTATTTGCAAGAAATATTTGAAAGGCCATTTGACAGAGCACATGCGGGTACATGAGAAGCAGCGGCCACATATATGTCCCGAATGTGGTCAAAGTTTTACTCAGTCCACTCAGTTGAATGTCCACCGTCGTTCTCATACTGGTGCCAGGCCTTATCCTTGTCGTATCTGTAATCGGGCATTTACACATTCTAATGCACTAATGTTACACATAAGGAGGCATACAGGGGAAAAACCATTCCAATGTGCAATGTGTCCCCTTGCCTTTTCTCAACTCCCACATATGAAAGCTCATATGCGCAATATTCACAAGAAGGAGGAATGTTATAAGTGTAAGAAGTGTGATGAGTTTTTCAAGTTGAAGGTTCAAATAGAAAATCACGAAAAGGTTTGCACTGTCGGTGACAAGCAGCTCACGTTTGAAGAGAAGATCCAGGCATCTGTGCAGCCGGAAGAGATTGAAGTTGAATCCATTATGAGTTTGACCCGAATGAGGTTCCTGCTAGCTCTGCTTCTTACCATGATCGCTTCCAAAGAAAAACTCCGATACTTAGGTGCGTAGTGTTTTTTCCTTATAAACGTTTTTACCCACACATAAAATTTTGTGCACTGAATGTTGTTTTTAGTTTTTTTTTTTGAGTTAGCGTGGAACACATCGCTTCCTGTGTGTGCGCCAATAACAGGAATACATTTTCGAGATACCAACATACTCATTGACATGACATTTCTTTAATAAAAATTTACGAAATCCATATAAAAGCATTTTAAAATGTCCCCTACAATAGACATCAACGGGTTCTGCACCGCCATTTGACATTCATTGATACGACATAATTACAATGTTGTATTTAATAATACCATTATTGCACTGTCATTAAATTATATTTTAGATTGTTCGAGTTTCGAGTGGTATTCTCAAAAACAAAGCACATTGCTGAATTGTTAACAGGTTACAAAATTGGATATGTGTGTGTAGGTATTTGTTTGCCATTGTGTGCTTATGTGGATTATTGTGGAGTACCTACTACTGTAACGTGTGTCTGCAATTGTTTCATCTCCCTGCTTCATCAACGTGGTTTTTATTCTAGCGAACATTCTTGACATTGTTTCGAGCGACAGTGCGGGTTAGCAGACCAGATTTTGGGTAATACGTTTTAAAAGTGAGTTCATACCCCATTTCGTTGATAATTCTGGTGTCGGGTGGTGAAGAGGCATATTGGATTATGAATAGGGTTTAAGGAATTACGCTGTAAATATAAGTTTTAAATATTGCTTGACGGTCGAGGTTATTTACGCTGGGTGGTGGTAAAATATAATTGAAAATATAGTGACTTGGATTTAAGTGTAAAGACAAAACGAAACAACATTTTAATAGACTTTTATGCATATTTGTATTGACTGACAGACTATTGTACATAAGTTGCATATAACGCTAAAAATCCAATCAGATTGAAATGCGATTCATGTTAAACTGCAATACTGAATCGAATTATTCCATGATCCAAAAGATATATTTTTTGGTTATTTTTCTAAAGATGGTTTGACACGAATCACATGCAATTAAAACGTGTAAATACTATTACTACAGTAAATATATTAATATTTACGAAATTGTAATCTATTCTATTATAACAGGTTTCAACAAACGCCTCATTGATCATCTTCTTGTGGAATCGCTCGAGGCCATGGGACACAATCCATGCAAAGATGAAACATTGCTTCCATTAAATCGTCTCCGTAGCAACATACAAATATTATTGAATGGTACTGTACCAAAGAAACAGATGGAGAAATTTAAAAAGGACAACAAATCCACAGAAGAACTGTTGGAACTGCTTACAAATGAAAAGAAATCTAGTGTGTAAGGTAAATCCAGAGACTAGTGTAATGTATGTCCAGAAGGATTTACATAAGTGCATTGATTCCAAAACATTATGTATTCAGGTTGCTTTGTCTGTTTTTTTTATTTATGGCCTACAAAGATTGGTCTCAATACAACAGTGTGGCTATGGCTTTTAATTATAAAAGTAATTTAATATTCACTATATAAGTGTCATACAAGTGTAGAAACATTTATAAAAAAATCCAGTATATTATGCTGCCATATTGTTGGATATACTATGTAGAGTCAAAACCTCTGGATATAAGCTTTGATGAATCCTAATCCAGACATATAGCAAAAAGTAATAGTTTCATATGTTTAAAATTTTGGGACAATACCCCCACATTAATTTTAAAGTTATTGTATCACTGGTATTCATGTTTTATTCAGTATCCTCATGAAAAATGTTATAAAATTCACTTTACCGAGTGACAGTTACGGGGCTTTTACATTCTGGTTCTACATTAAGTGACTTTTACATCTTATAAGAGATTATGACATAATTATTATGTATTAATACAAATTACTTAAACAGAAGTATAAATGCACCTTTATTAATTACAAATCTTTAATAACAACTCATCCTGTATTGCAGCTAAGATATTTTAACTAAAGATTTAGCAAGCAGATAAAATAAGAACAGATTTACAATAAAAACAATTTTTATTGATAACACAAGAGTAGCATACATGATAATGCTGCCGATACTTTTAGGAATATGATTTAAAATATAAACAAACAGGTGAAAGCCTTAATATTTTGAATTAGAAAAGCTGCTTTAAAAAAATTATATAAACCGCTGTAGATGAATAGCATAAGGTACACATAAGATTCTATGAATATTATATTAAGCACCAGATTCTTTTCATTATTCAAATCATATTATTTATAATTTGTCATATTGCATCTATCTCTATTCCATGACGTATTCCTTATATGCTGAACATATACCTTTCACATTTTATATCTTGGACCAATAGGAATTTCGAAGATATTTTATTTTTGTTATTGAAGTGTTCGAAACCGGCATGCATGTATGAAGAGAGTGATGAATGTAGAAGAAGCAGGGCTGGTCTGCAAGGATAGAGATATTTGGCACTCTTTGCTCCCTGTCTACCCCGTAAGGGACATGGTGTGAAAATATGTATGTATAACGTAACATATTTTATTTACCACAATCAAACTTTGATCTATGTTTTTTAATGTAATTAGGTATTTGCCTAGATAGGAGTAATTGTAGGTGCACTAGATATAATTCTGTTGTAATTGTGTAACATTGTATGTACCACAGTTGACTTTCTCATCAGATCTGGATATCTGGAGTATATTGCTTTGGTGGTATTACCAAAGTGGGTAATGATTTTGTGTGGTACTGAAACACTATGGCTTGCCATTAAAAGCAGAAGTGATTTTGTTTTCATTGTGATTATTCCAAAGTTCATATTTGTATTTCATCTTATATTATCCACTATGATTAAAAAATGATTAATTCATGTCATTTTAACGTTTATTTATATCAATTATCTGTTAATTTCCTTAAATAAGGGGCAATTTTTAATTTAGTTAAAAATTTTAAAGTAGTGTTGTGTCAATATATATATTTTGTTATTTAATTGGTAATGTTTAATGTATGTAGGTATTACGTTTTAATTATATGTTATTATTGAGTTAACATAATTTTTGTATAATATTTGCATTCCGAATGTCTGAATGTTTATTGTGCCATCAATTGTTTTATTTTTTATAGTTGCTAGATTTTTTTAATATATGTAATCACAGTGTCAATGGTTTCATGTTACTGAGCTATCAATTTATCATTCAGTGTAATTTGAGCCTGCCTCATTGGTCGTGTTGTTTGCAAGCGCAACTGCCGATCAAGAGTTCCTGGGTCAAATCGCGGGTTGAGTACTATTGGATTTTTCTAAAATTAGAATTTCTAGTAGTGGCTCAGAGTCTGGATTTGTGCCCAGTGTATGGCAATAGACTCACAACCTATTCCGTATTGGAACATACGAACCAGGTGAAATGTGGGAGTGTACTACACTCCTCTGCCTAACTCTTCGGGGATTACAGGCGTGATGTTACGTAATTTGAGTTTTACAACATTTTCATTACAGTGGGGGTCGTAGATCCAATTTGCATAAAAATCATCTGTCTTTGGTGATTTTGAAAAGGGAGATTTGGTTAAACTTTATTTTAACTTTATAAATAATATTCATTGGCAATAAAACACCAAAGTAAACTTTTAGTTCAATTTTGAAAGTTGTTCATATTTTGTTATTTTTTGTTATGTCTTTAATCACCAGTGCCATTTCTTGTTCACATTGAGAATCTTTATGTGTTAGTGTAACCGTACCGTCATTTTTTGTGACACATAATCATCAATGTGTAAGGAATATTTTAAAATGAGTGTTATGTTAATGTTCTTATTATATGTGCCATCATGGGTTTGTTCCATGCTATAATTTATTTATAAAAAAGTTACTAATTTTATAGTGTTCGTGTGAACACTATTATTTGTCATTGTATTTTAAAAAATTGCACTTTTAATATTACCATTTATTTTTACGTTTTTTCATTTCACATATAGGTGTGTTTGGGTTAAGTATTATTTTAATTTATTTTGTGCTATCTAAATATACTTTTAAATAAGTATTGATAGAGTAGTGGAAAGTTGGAAGCTTGTTTTAAGACTATTTAATGAGTGCTTGTCTAGATATTATATCAATAAGCATCTATTGAATGTATAATATAATCGGTGTATGTGTTAGAACATTTTATCTTGAAATATTTAAAAGTTTCACTTGTAATCTTAGAATATTGAGATTTCTCATTTCAATTTTACCTGCTTACCGGCCACATTTGGCCAAGATGGTAGCGGATTTATCAATATTCCAGATAAATTAAGGCTTTGACAGTGTATTTTGATTACTTAGTATCTCAAACAAAACATTATAACCAATTATGCTTATAAGTTCAATTTTGCATGAATGCTCATGTTTGTGGGCTTCGGTTACTTAGCAATATTACAATTATACATTATGAATACACTAAAAACAGATATGATACACATTTTTTACAGAATTAAATTTCTGATTTATATTATGAGTATAAAAAAAATTATTGTATGCAGTATTGCCATCAAGTATATATTGTTCTAATTTTCCATGTGTTTAGTAATTCTGTTGCATAGAGTGAGTATATTACTTCCTTTATTTTTTTTTAAAGGTAGAATAATTTAATGTCTACTCTCTTAGAAATAGTTATATCTGCCACTGGGTCAGAATAAGTGGTTGTATTGTCTTGCCAAAATATATCTGCCAGATTCAAAGTGTGTAACCAAAGAAATATAGCTAGACCCACCTAGGTTGCTGAGTTATATTAATTGTATTTATTTATTTTGAACCAAATCGGATACTATGGTTTGAGTTTTTTATTTGAAATTCAAAATATACTTGTGTATTACAACAGTTATACTTATATTCGTAAAGATATTGTTGTTTACACTTTAATTCTAAATTCAATAATTTTGGACATGTTTGAAAATGTGTGTCGTAAACATCTGTTAAGGTAATTTTAAGACATAATAAATAATGATCCTAATTCAAATCAGAAGCTGGCATAGTATACCAAAGAGCAGAAATTAGTAAATAAACCTATTTATATCATATAACAGTTGTTTTATTTTATTGTTAGGGAGAAGTTGACATTGACCTCATTGTTGGTCGTGCGGACCGAAGATTCTTCCAAACTACAGAACTAGATTAATTAGGTAGGTAGATATGTATTATAGTTATGATTGATTGAGATTTTGGCATAAAAACCGTCACTGAAATCGACAAAACTTTCTGCTAGACGGGGCAAATAAAACGTGCTAGCGTTGGGAAATCATAGTTTGTCATATGAGAATTAGCTTCCAGGAGAACTTCGATTTATTTGTCATTGTGGTTCCGTTAACGAGTCGAATCAAACATGATTTAATGAAATTACTTTTACAGTGGGTCTTTCCATATATATGAAACGTTACATATTTAAATATATACGTCACATTAATAAAACCGTAAAAACAGGCCTGTCACCTTCGAAGAGGTAGGAAGAGGAGTGTAGTACACTCCCACGTTTCACCAGTTACGTTTACGTTCCAATATAGAATAGGCGGAGCGTCTATTACCATACACCGGGTACAAATTCAGACTCCGAGCCACTAAAGAATCGAACCCAGGACCTCTCGATCAGCAGTCGCGATCTGCAACTGCTCGACCGACGAGGCAATCTGGCGTGACAATATAATAATAAATGTAGCTTTAGATCTTAGTAATAACATAGTTTTTTATGGAAATATGGAATCCCTCAATTTTGAATTTTTTTTACGCTATCGGGTATTGAGAGTGATAAT
>DWEH01000747.1:0-10724 GCA_018245815.1 Apyrrothrix aesculapus | reverse complement strand
AAATCCAATAGTACTCGACCCGGGATTTGAGCCCAGGACCTCTCGATCGGCAGTCGCGCTTGCAACCAACACGACCAACGAGGCAGTCTACCGATTCCGAACTTCGTCTACATTTTTTATCCTGCCGAAAGTACCGTTGCACAAATATTCTCTTTACTTCTAACATTATTTCCAACGTTTCAGGTAACCTAGAATCACAGTACGCCATGAAATACAACATAATGCTAGAGTTTTCCGAACAGCAATTAGTGGATTGTGACGACAGATCAGATGGTTGTGATGGCGCGCCTCACATAGAAGAACCATTCCTGTGAGTTACTGTCTCCCCTTATAAATACTATAGTTAAAGTTGTTGGGCATTATTTGCCACGGAAAATATGGTAATACTATATACTGCTCGGTCTGCAAATCTGCAATGGTGAGTCGTTCTTTCGAACGGTTAAGTCTTCCAAACTAGATCACTGAAAAATGAAAACGCTGATAAAAATGATCTACTAATAGCCTACCTATGGACAAATAAAATAAATAAGAGCCTTAACAACTAAACCGATATGACCATATTTTATATCCTTAACTGTCATATTATGTTTTTATCAAACACGGACACATATTCAAAGTCCATTCAATTGGCATGAAAATATTAATTACTATTATATAGGACCGAACAGAGCAGCGCAGATTATGGAGGGCCTATAGCCAACAATGGACCTACGAAAACTGATGGATGACATCGACCAAATCAAGATGCCCTATGCATGACACTGTTTCGCTCTCGTCTCTTGATATTCTTATTTTAAATTGTAGTTACTGGACAGAACACATGGGTGCCATGTTAGAGGAGGATTACCCTTACATGTTCACTAAGGACCTCTGTAAATTTGATGCCTCTAAAGTGAAAGTGCAAGTAACTGATTGTGTTCAGTACCGCCCAGAAAGCGAAGATCAATTGAAGGAACTGTTAACTGAGACTGGGCCCCTTAGTATAGGTAACTGTATTTAGATTTCCTTGCCTCTGTAAGAAAATAGAAACTCATGGCCATTTCTTTTTGTTGTAGAAAAAGATGATAATAATCTACTAAAATATCATGTCGCTAAAAATAAAGTTACACGTGACATCACGCCTGTAATCCCCGAAGAGGTAGTTGGTTAAAATTAAG
Source organism: Apyrrothrix aesculapus (assembly GCA_018245815.1). Classification (NCBI taxonomy): domain Eukaryota; kingdom Metazoa; phylum Arthropoda; class Insecta; order Lepidoptera; family Hesperiidae; genus Apyrrothrix; species Apyrrothrix aesculapus. Next base: position 9,567 of record DWEH01000747.1, on the reverse strand, counting down.
TTAAATTGGCTGTTATACACAATAACTACCACAAAAAAGAAATTGCACCAACAAATTGTCCACAACATTTGATTCAAATTCAAATTCAAATTCTTTTATTCATTATAAGGTATATCACTCAATGAAGGTCATGTGTAAATTATTATTTGAAACATTAACTTATAATCTGATAAGATAATATAGGTAACCAAAATTTTGCACAGGAAACCAAATTACCCATCTTCAAAACGTTATAACGGTATAGAAATTGATTTACAGCTATTTCCCTCTTTTCAGGTGTAGACGCTACAAATTTTAAGGAGTATCATCATGGTGTTTTTGAGGGCTGTTCCGAATTTACTAATATTAACCATGTCGTCCTGCTTGTTGGATATGGATCAGGTACAGTTACATATTTATTTATAAACAAATCCCTACACTCTCACACACACTCCCAAACACGCTAATAATGAACTTATTATTCAAAAGTATACCTAACCTGTAACCAAACCATTAATTTCGTGCGTGTATCTCGTAAATGAATATAAATAATAGCAAATAATAATGAAGTCTGTAATACGAGTAATTGGTACAACAAATTGACAATCACATTCAAAAAACGGTTCATTTTTTAAGTTAACATACCCCCAAAACGATGTAAGATATAAATAACATATACCTACATATTAATAGTGAGACAAAAATCATTATGTTATTTAAATACTGGATTTTCTAAAAGTTGCAACCATATTGACTAAGCCGTAATTTAGCAGTACTTGCAACAGTATATTTCGTTCTATAACTACGTTGTCATAGATATTCAGTGGAACTTTAGCCTCATTTCAGTTTGGACCTAAATATGTTATGCCTCGAATACCAGTATTTACCTAACATCTAAGGAAAATGGGTCTTCATTCACGGTTTGCTACTAAACCCTTTGTGTAGTTCGTCCTCATATACATATTTCAAGCGCTCCCGCGCGAGCTCCTCCGAATGGTGTCACCGTCTCCACAAGGAGACGGGCATCCAGGCCGGCGAGCCGACGGGAGCACGATATAGGCTTTACCACCTCCGCCTAAGGCGGGGTGTGTTCATCACCATGGGGCAGTGATCCCCATGAGACTGCTCGGGTAAAGAGGGAGTCCTCGAGGCCCGTAATCCCCACACGGCGCTACTGATGGCGTAGTGTAGGATGTCTCGACCTGACCTGACCTCTCGCCCCTGACGCGGTGGTCTCCTTATGCAAGGATGCATATCGCAGAAGGAGGCCACGGAGCGGGAGAGGGAGCATGGACAACTCTCTAACCCGTTCCACGAGCGGCGCACGGGGAGCGGAAGAGGACAGTTTGCCCGTCTTCTGCCGCCCTGAGCGGGGCCTAACGGCCTGTGGCTTCGGGCGATGGATCGGGGAATCCGTCGCTCACATTTGCGTCCCCGAGTGGAGACGGCGTTCGAAGTGTGCTCGGATGTCGTCTGGAAGAGGGAGCCTTTCTTGGAAGGCGGCAGCAGAGTGGGTCGCGAAAGTCGTGCTAACGAACAGTTCTCGTGACCGACCCGTAATGCTGGCGTGGCACACCGTGGGGTTTTATTCAGTAGGAGTATGACATAACCCAGGTAGCTCCCCCAGGCGGCTGGGTATCTGGGTATCTGGGTATGTAGGATTTCCCCACGTAACAAAAAAAAATGGTAACCGGACAGCTGATAAACTACATACATACATATAAATATATACTTGTATAGATCTATAGCAAACAGCTCTCAGGTTACTCAGTATATACGAGTTGTAACTATTTTTTGTGAGCAGGCAAAATTTGTTCAAACTATTCACTCACAAGTAAGGACACGGTAAGCCATATTCACACTGAACGTTTTTAATCACCAGCTAATACTCGGAAGCCGCTCACATGTAGAACTGAGAGCCTCATTGCATATCATCAAAGCCTTAGAACCAATCGTGCGTACAAGCGTTACTAATTGAAGATAATATTCTACTTGTAAAGATATCGGAGGATTCTTCAGATGTTGTGAAGCGAAGTAGAAATGACTCAAAACTTAGGCACATTGCACGGCTGAATGGAGAATTGGAGTATAATGGGTTCGCTTTATGTTCTTAACATTATACTCTGAAGTAAATGTATGCCTATGGCTTTCAACCCTGGCCGCCTACGGGCTGCTGCGTAGGCGGTGCTAGAAGCCGCGCTCTGCAATCCCCAACCCGAATGCCCAGCGTGGGGATTATGGGCATAACCCCTCAGGGAAGGCTAAGTCCAGAGGTGGACTTAAACAGACTGATGATTATGATGAAGCAATTGTATTAAAATTTTATTGTACTACTTCTTGAACAGTCGTTTACTGTAAACGTGTAAGCGATGTTAAAAAACTAGTGAGTGAATTAAATTATATTTTGTTATTGTATTCCAGTTAAAACAATTTTTAGATTAGAATAAGATTTTATTGGCTGCCTCTTAGGCACAGTGGTTCGTGGACTTATAGCTGTGCCGTAGGTAGTTGGTTTGATTCGGGCTACATAAATATTTATGTGGTGAGCAGAAATATTTGTTCTGTGTCTGGGGATAAAAATATTAGTTAATATATTTGTACTAATATGAGTATATACATATATGTAGGCAAGTATATTCAAGTATATATGTGCTTTGTCAGCTATATGTATACAATATTTATTCATTCGTTTATTTAGAGTGAATTATTACAACATGCTGTTTAAAACATTTCACCTAGATGACCTGAAATTAATCAACTAACATTAATTTTGACTTTAGACAATGGCCTTCTCGTAACAAATTTTCCAATGGTACGATATAACCATTTCTGTTTCTACCCTGTAACAGCAATATACATATGTATGTATATCATTAAGTTGCTTTAACTTAAGCGCCTCCGAAATAGGTATATGTGCCGTGAGCTTATCTCCGCCTCATCTCCCCACGTGCAAGATTAACCTATCTGCCAGTTGATCACGTTACGGTAAGTCCATAAGCCAATGTAATCAGTTTAGGTAAGCTAATTTGCAATGCACTAGTGAAGTTTAGTATATGTGCCTACCTTACGAAATGTACACGACTATTACAACAGTAACTGTTTTTAATAAGTAACTATTTATTTACATCAATAAGGTGTGATGAGACATACGAAATGAATATTAAAAAAAGAAACTAAATAATATTGTTCGATATTGTCGTTACCTGTCATTATTATTATCTGTACCTGTAATTCATATTTTGATTAAGGTAACATCTCGCCTTTAATCCCCGAAGAGGTAGGCAGAGGAGTGTAGTACACTCCCACGTTTCAGCAGTTGCGTTTACGTCCCATTATGGAATAAATGGTGAGCCTATTGCCATACGCGGCACAAATTCCGACTCCAAGCCTCTACTAGAAAGATCAGGTTAGAAAAATCCATTAGCAACTGACCCGGGATTTGACCCTAGGACCTCTCGATCGGCAATCGCGCTTGCAACCATTCTACCAACGAGGCAGTCAGTATTTTTAATAAATTTTCCATATGAAATTTACTTCTAGTAAAGAAGCCTTCAAAAGCTTTGTGTTTTTGCAAACTATGAGATATATTTTGCCAACAGTTTCGTGTTTCAGAGCTCACGTCGAGTCGTGAGTCTAGGAATGATAAAATCTTAGATTCAAGAATCGATATGGCCTCTGGCCGACTATATGTTAAGGCTTGTCGTCGGATTCTAAAACAGTTGGCAAACTTTGGACATTCGACTTAACCCACTGGGATGCATGCGTCATCGATTGCGGGAAAGGTCTGTGCTCAGCAATAACTCATACAATAGAGTTGCAGTAAAAACATTATTTTTTAAATTAGGATGTTGTATAACTGTCTTTAGAATCTTTTGTCTATATTAAATGTGTCTGTTACGTAACATCATGTAACATCACGCCTGTAATCCCCGAAGAGATATGCAGAATTGACGATAAAGCGTTTATGTTTTCTGAGGGTTTCCTATAATTAGTGAGTTGCGTGAGTAAATATTCAGTTCATTATCGACAGTATTGAATGTATGTCAGCACCGAGAGTATTTGATAAGAAATTAAGATTGGTTGTTCAAAACGAACACACTGCGAGTTACTTAGGTGTTATTTCTGACATACCTATGGAACTCAAATTCGATTTTGAATGTACGATTTATGAAATAACTTTTAATCGCACATCTTTTATCCACACATAGTTGACCATTTTTGTAAACGTTTTAAATTTGAACATATCTGCAAATAAAATCTCAATTTTCGGCACTTCCGACACGTGAAATGTTAACTATGAAGTGAAGTAATATCCTGTTGTGTAATAAATCATTTGGCAGCTGATAAATGCAATACTGGCACTCACGCGAAGATTTCGAATAAACAGCTCAAATTGTGAGCGTAAAGCGTTAATTCAAAATAGCTGCTGGAACGTTCTTCGATCGGAAATGTCGCACATTTTCTTTCGCAGATAACCTTAAATGACTGCAAACGGTTGCTACGTTATAATTAGTATTTCCTGATTAATTAATTTTGATTCGTTTAAATCAGGATTCTTTAAATTAATAATTAAATTAATTTATAATAATTAATAATTACTTTTGATTGGTGTAGAAGATTAAATTTATCAGAAAAAATTGCAGATATACAAAGGCTTTATCTGTAGATAATTGAAAGATTTAAACAGGGCTTTTATCTGCAGATAAGAATAACTTAGCTGTTCATAAAATAAAGACTTTGTCAAGCGGTGTCAACCTTCTTTTCTAGACTCACTGTTTCATTAAATTTCTATGGTTCGTGTCTCCTTGGAGATATAGCCCAAGGGGAAATATTCTCTTAAATATCAGTGAATTTCTGTATCCTTTTTTATTTTAAGTTGGCCTGTTCAATTCTCTGTTGATGATTATTTAACTTGTTTTTAAGGCTTTACGAGCGTCACAGTGTATTTTGCTTTATAGTCTAATCTGACTTTCATATTAGACACAATCTGTTTTTAACGTAAGCCCTTAACTTGAGCCTCAGCGTCATGACAGCGCCTGGCACAGCCTTGTATCCTTTCAGTTGTATCAACACAATGCCTTCTATTTTTAATGCAAGTTAAATTGCCGAAAGTAATAAAGTTGTGTGCGAAATTGAGCGATATGGGATGTTAATAAAGAAACGCTTGGCTGTAGGTAGTAAACCACTCACAACGGTTAATCGCTCATATGGTTGCGTTATCAGCATCGTTGCTGAGAAGAAATGCATGTTTTCGGTTAGTTTATCAATTATTCATAATCGAATTAAATCATAATCAAATTTATGAATCATAAAATACACCGAAAATGAAGTTGGGATTTCGGATGTCATGGCGTATCGGTTTAAGGCGTTTAAAGTTTTTTTTTAAGTTTTACGAGATTTCAATAAAGAATTCTCTGTATTTCAGTTGCCATCCTTCTGATATCAGTTGTAACGGTCAACGTCATAGTATCGATAACGATTGATGATTTCCCAATACTGGAGTACCGCGGATGCACAAACTGTAATAGGGTGTATGTGCCAGTTTGTGGTACCGACAACAAGACTTATGTTAACGTATGTAAATTGAACTGCCTCAACAGTAAGAGGCCGAAGGGCAAGTGGGTCTATGTAGAGAGGTATTTATTTATTTTTATTATAGATCTGCGTCGATTTCTATAGAACGATTGGTTGTAGAACTATTTAGGGAACTGTAGGCTTTTTCATTTAGTTTTTTTACATATATAGATGTATACATATTATGCCTAAAATAATTAAGCTATAAGTATAAGGTTTCCGATCATATTAAAAGTATTTTAATCAAGTCAAAGCCTAACAACAGGCGGCGTGGTATGATGTGGTAATATTTTTGTCAGTTATGCACTGCTGTACGCTGTCACACAATACATTTAAAAGTTTTTGAGTATCTTAATATATCAATTGTATGAGACTTAAGCCTTACGCGGTGGTGGAACTTAACCCGGCTTGCACAGATCTGCTACAATGCATGGGCAAGTTTTGAGCATCTTCCAGTACAGTGCCCCCGTACCAAATAGGCCATGTTGGTTCACTGTAATATTTTTAACTTTTCAGATATGGCCCTTGCGCTATAATCCCTAGAAATCCGTATAACTATAGTTTGTGGTAAACGACGACGAAAGCCGTAATAAATAAAATGTTTTTAATAAACTCATATCTTAACTGCATTTTGACATAGTGGACAGCCCAGAGAAATACTGTAATAAAATAAGTTAAAAAAGGACTTTGTTTTAATTACTTAATCACAATATAAATTCTGTCAAAATACTTTTAGGATGCTAATGATAATGATGAAAATATTGAGCAAACTTGCCCGTTGAGTTGGGGTGTGAAATGTAAAATTATTGCCTTATGTGCGGTCAGCACGAACTCGGTCGTAAGACTGCTCCTACCTCCTCCGATCCAGCGACCGTTTCCAAGCACGAACGGTGGTGATATGATGCATTCGTTCGGATAGTCGGACTCAGTTCTCCGAAATGTACTTACATGTTTGGAATCATTCGAACTGTTACTAAATTTTACCCATGACATATCACTCCGTGGGTTTCGTGGTGGTATCTTGATACCTTGAAAAAAGGACCTTACCTTGAGAAGGACTCATCAATAATGCTCGTAATATTGAGAAATCGTCTTACATTACAACTTTCAACTACAACAACTACAAATATTACTGCGTTATAGTTCGCCAATGTACTACTTCGAAATAGCGATCCCTAAGCAGTATTACGTATACTAGACCATCGATTCTAGACTTAGTTATTACTTCAATTGTAAATGATATCTCTGAAATTAAATGAATTTGTGGCTCATTTTTCTTATCTGTATATTGTTTTTTCTAATGAAATATATTTTTAACGTACCATTGATAAATAATTGAGACTAATAAGTACCTTGCTAAATCTCTATCAATAGACTTGTTATTAATTTTTTTAAATTTTCTAGTATAATAAATGATAAAAAGATGTAAATAGATAAATTTCAATTTTGTAATTTGAAAGAGGTGAGACACCCAGAAATTACCCTTAATAATTTGAATCCGTATAAAATATTTAAATGTACCAGTAACGTATTTACACCTATAAAAGCTTTTATTGCAGAAATTTGAATCATGTTAGTAATTTGAGGGGAGACGGACGACCTGTTATAATAAATTGCATGTATTATAGAAAAGGCAAGTACAAAAAGCTATTAAGACGATCATAACTTACCCTCAAGTTCTTGACTGAATCTATCGTCTTAATTAACAAACAGAAAAATGGCCGAATTAAATTCTAATTGTAGCCATTAATTCAGTCGGATTGCCTTTATCTCGCCTAACAGTTAAAACAATAAGCTCTTTCCCTTTGTTTTCGTTTTAACGAAATTGAAATCTTGAGGTCCTTTAAAGGCGAGAAAAGATAAGAAAGAAAGAGACAGCAATAACAATAATTTAATAATGAACCCGAATCTGGCTTATCCTTAAAATATTTCAAGAAAATGGGTAACATACATATGGATTAAGCGTTGCGGGATTACGTACGAAAATTAAAGAAAAAAATATTTTTTTACAAAATGTTAAATGTTACAAGGTCTTGAAGATCTCTAGGAAGTTTAAAGAGAAAGGTTTGCCTTGGATATAACCTGTTAACATTACCCTACTAAGCACGGCACTATTGTTGCTTACTATGCGACAAAGCGCAGACTCTTCACGAATATCATTATAATTTTTTATCAACCAAATACTTGACAAAATAGACAGAGATGATGTAAATACTACGGTAACAGTCGCCTGTAGAAATAATCCTTAATATTCTGAATGCACTTTGTAAATGTCTGATTGAGATCTACCTATTGTTCCACTCTTAGAAACGTTCCCTCACAGAATCGAAAAGATTATCTACTAGGATTGTCCAGTGCGAATTGGAAGAAAAACCAAGATACCATTTTGAAGGTCAACAGGAGGAATCTCAGATGCGCGAGTTACCTCGTAATATTCCTTCAAAGATACAGCGATGCATTTAATCTTAAAAACGAAAATAGATTCATAAACTTACAGGTTTGCTAGGGATTAGAACTAAACTAGGGTATTAACTTCGCATACTGTACAGTAGAAGGAAAAATTGGTTATTAATGTAATTGGCTATCTATGGTATTATATAGGGTGTTACTCTTATTACATTATATGTTGACTAAAACCATACATTCAACCATTGTGCTCGGTGTATGGCAATAGACTCACCACCTATTCCATAATGTGACGTAAGCGTAACTGGTGAAACGTGGGAGTGTACTACACTTCTCTGCCTACCTCTTCGGGGATTACAGGCGCGATATTACGTTTAAAACCATTCATTGTATATTTATATGTATAATATGAACGATTTTATTGATATTATCGCGATTACTGTAGTATATGAACGTGGGGGAATATATGTAGTATATTTTGAGAGAGTTAGAAACCTTCGAAACCGGCGTGCTTGAACGAAGAGAGTCATAAATATAAAAGATCCGTATAATATAATGTAAAAGATCCATGTCAGGTGTGTAAGGAAAGAGAAACTTGGCTCAGTGCTCCCAACCTACCCCGTTACGGATCTGGTGTGACGATAAAATAACAATAATGTAGAGCGTCAAAAATATTTATTATTTTATAAACGTTATACGCAGCACAAAAGCCTTGCAAAAGCTAAATAGCAACACAATAGCGTAAGGAATATAAAATTTAATGCACGTACTGTATGTAAATGTAGACAAAAAAATTGTAATGTCCGCTCAAAGCTGCAAAGCGGTATAAAAACTAAACCATTTTTTTGTTCCCTGCTCTGACGAGGACGAAATGGAAAATAGTTAGGCAGGTGTTTCAACGTCGGAACATAGCGATATATATCTGATATTACTATAAATAAATTCAATATATTAATAGTCTGTTGAGCGAGTTATCGAAAAAAAGACAACGTAATTTATATACATATTTATGCCTAATTTGTAATTTCCATGTAAGTAGTAAAAATAATCTGAAAAATGATACTAAAAGGAATTAATTCTGTTTTTTTATATCGCAAGTTATCTTTTTCTTTCACAGTGATGTGCTTTTTTATCATTAAAGTATCAATTACTCTGATGTAGTAGAAAAACGGGATGAGGAAAATTGGACACCTTGGAGTTGATTATAATGTTCTGTAAGGCATATGAAACATGCCAGCCCCTACGTAGACAGTTCATTGGGACCACGTCTGGATGTGTTTCCTGTGTCACTTTAAATAAGTAACATCTCATCATCTGCAATCTGCATCATCTGCATCTGTGTCCTTTCTCAATCCACAGCTGAACCAGTTCAGCTGTGGATTGAGAAAGGACACACTCCTCTAACGGGTTTTAGCCCATAATCTTTGGCATCATAAAGCATGCGAGTTGGGGATCGTAGGGCATACCTCACCTACACTGCTGACCGTCAGCGGCGAGGGCATTCACCCGTGAACTATCATCTACAAAATTGTAAATACTAAAATATTTTTAAAATGTGTTTACGCGTGATAAAAATAAATAAACCAATAACCATAATACATCTTTGAG
>DWEH01000746.1:0-10728 GCA_018245815.1 Apyrrothrix aesculapus | reverse complement strand
TTCATTACTCGTCTGCAAAATATACTGGATCGATCGTTCGAGAGCAATGCTTTAGATAATTGTGCAGAGTTCAGTAAACCAAAAGGTACTTACAACACTCAGACCAGAAACGATTGATGTAAATTCGAAGTCAGTCCAGTCATGAGCCAAATATTATATCTATATTAAGACAATGTTCATCAGTAACAAAACGATTATTTACATTAATATATAAGATTATGGGCGGGCTGCTGCAGGATATATAAACCTGACTGTCAATGTACTTTCGTTGTTGTTCAAAGTTATTTGATCTTTAAAAAGAATATTCTGAGAGATTTCGATATTATATCATTTAAAATACCTTTTTCTTATGTGAAGTGGATTTCACGGCTATATCTTAACCGTAACTTGTACAATGTCGGAATACCATTGGAGTGTTTAGATGCAAGGATGTATTTTCCTTGGTACAATATGAAATCGTTAAACAGCTTCAAAAGTGCTTTAAGTCAGGTACTTTTCTTTAAGATTAGTCATCCTATCTTTATACAACAATATCTTTTGTACTTTACATATGATCACCATTTTTTTTCAGATTTTGTGAAGTGAATGAAGTGGTCGACGCAATTGTTTTCTTGTTAAGTGACAAAGCAAGCATGATTAATGGCATACATTTACCTGTTGATGGAGGATTCTTGGCCACATAATTTGTGTTTACACATTTTGTAAAGCCATATTACGTGATATACGGATGAATAAAACAATCGTATTCATTTTACTCAGTTTATTGTGCCAAAGGAATTCATACATATCGGATATAGAAAACAATGCGAGCATAACAATAAATATATATAATAGAAGCATAATAATATGCTAAGCTATATTGCCCAGCACACAGACAGGTGTCACGGAAAACATACACTTGGCCAGTTATCAAAGTATATAATTCAGGGCATACATTCCTTATACAAAATCATAATAACTAGGTTGGTTATTATTAAACGATACATCCTGTGTGCAAACTGTAACTTTAAATTAAAATTATGGTGCTATACTATAGAAAATTTGTCGTATTTTTAGAATAATTTACTCAATATTTGGAGGGAACCCTTACACATTCCCATGCACTTAAAATAGTTTTAAATATCCAATACAAGCTGCGACCCTCTCCTAATATGCTTATCCTACAACTACCGATTTCATTTGTTCCCTCCTTCATCAACAATGAGTAAAATATTATACATCTCCCCCAATCGACACATCCTCACGGACCATCCATAAGCGGTTCCCGGTTATCAACAACACGCTGCACATGACATCAGCTACAGAAAAATAGGTTCAGGTTAAATTTAGGTTATTATTATATTTGAATAATAACCAAATAATAGATTTTTAACACTACAACAATTATGTATTTATTATTTCAATTGCCTAGGATATTGTAAAAAACAGTGTGTCCGGCTTATCTAGTTAGTTACCTTACAAATATTATATACAAAGTTAAGTTCATAGTCTTTCGTCGGCCAGAGCAGACTACTTAGGTATGAAAAGCCGCGACCTGCCGCACTGAGCGTTCGACCTCACGCGACGGGGTGCTGCGCCCCTCGCCCACCGCTCCCGCTTGCCGCGGCCGAACATCGCGTTCCTCCAGCTTACATTAAACACGTAAACATGTCCTTAAGTATTACTAAAATGTTATCCTTTGATCATTTCGAGATGCATTATGAACAGGTCCATCACGAAACGTCAAAATAATTCAACAGCAATTGGCACCCCACCACAATCAACACTATGAAAATTATAGACAAATTCACGTCAGTGCAATCTCGTTTGAAAATTTATGATCATACAAAATGCTATAAAATACTGCTGACTAACTTAGATTAGGATTAAATGACATTTAATGACGGTGCACAGACGCACACCCACCCTCTCGAGATTTAATGGTGTAAGATTGCCAATCCATTAAAATAAAACAATGTTCGATGTGCTATTTCAATAAATTCTAAATATATGAATATAAAAAAAAAAAACAAAAAACCTTACGGAATATCATGACAGTTGGACCAATTTAAATCCCATTTGCGATACAATACTTTAATGAAAAACTAATTAAATATATTTACAAAAAATTGAACCTAATTCTCAGTCATATTAATGATGAATGATCTAATTGTTCAGACCATATGACGTACTGAGGTTTCCACACAACCCTCATATGAGAAATTCATTCTGTTAATCATAAAATACACAGTTCCTAACATAGGTTATATTTACAAACATTCTTGCAACTTTTCATTCCAAACTATATTCCCGTCGTTTAAAATAGAGAAGTCCGGTAATTATTCGTATATAATCGTAGGCGTCTAGGAGTGGATTTTAGCAATGTACATTAGATCACAGATATTTAATGAAGACAGCAAAAAGTTCTAGTAGGAATGTGATTTTTTGTATTTCTAAAAAAAACACTAATACTTCTATATTAACACAAATTGTCTTCCATAAAAATCATTTACACTATACTTAACAAATCCAGCGTTGACGACTTTAAAGAAGGACAAAAACTATTTTCTGCTCAGATCAAACTTACCTAATTAAGACTATGGCAGTGACTGGACGCGTCAAAAAGATAAGATTAAGATTGCGTAAAAGATAGCACGAATAATTTCGTAAAAGATAGTAGGAATAATTTCCATACCAAGTTTTAAGAATATTACGTTTAATACACGTCACAAAATATACCAATATCTCGAAAACTGAGTACCTTACAACAGAACTATTTTACAAAAAAAATTGGTAAATTAAACCAAACAAAACTTTTCAAAGGCTTTTCTTTTTAAATCACATAAATCAGTTTCATAATTAACAATCATTAGCCTCGAGTTAGGTTGATATAAACCGACTACAGTATAGTGTGGACCATGTTTTTATTAACAATACAAGTATATAATTTAGATAATAATCGCTTAGCTGTTTTATTGGAAAAATAAAATCTTTGCCCTATATGTATATAATTTAGTTATTCTTCCCAAATTCAAAGGTCGACTGTATGACTGATAACTTAAAATGGAAGACAATATAGTGTTGGTTGCGCTTCGTAAAAATTAAAAAAGACTTAGAAAATCAGAGAATTTTATTGCACAGTTGCAGTTAAACAATAATAAACCAAGGTGAGCATTGTTGTACAATTCACCGCGTCGTTCTGTGCCTCCACAAACTGCCTCTTTACGTCGAAAGACGATCACTTTAATCATTGACATTAGAAAATGTTTTACGTCAGATATATGTATATATATATATGACCCGGATTTTCTCACAAATTTCGGTCTCACAATAATCTCTCATAAAGACGATCGCTTTCAAACGTAACGCACGCGGCACGACACACTTATGTAATAAATCGTTAACATAAAATTATCACTAAATAACTAATGGTTTTAAAATGAAGTTTCCGTGTCAACTCGTTGAGTTGGTTCACATTTAGTATTACATCATCTCCAAGATAGACAATGTGTTCAAGTCCAATAAATGCAGGATCGTTACACCTGATTTACACACAAAGAGTCGAATTTCGCCAAACGGTTCAAATTATGACAGAAATAAATCTGTATTCATAATGTGACGAGAAAAAAGATAGACGACGACAATCTTTATCGAATCGCAAAACTCGTAGCATTTTCAATAAGTTCTTATCGTATTCGTGAAAAGTATGCACCGCGTATTCTCCCCTCCCCCGCTGCTCCTGTTTTCTCACGAGTTGTCGTCTTGTGTAAACCAGGCCTTAGTATTTTACATATGTACGAAACAAAACTTAACAGTAAAGAAACATTGTACGCGAGCGCACGCCGAGTGCGTCCGGTTACAAAATTTAAGCGGCAGTGTTCTCCACCATCACATCGAACTCTCCACACCTTCAAGGAGTACTAAAAACAAAAATTTGATCGAATCCGTACAGACAGTCGTACATCCTATACGATTTTATTATCTAAATATGTATAACTGAGCACAATAAACGGCGCAGGCGCGAGACAACAGATCGACGGAGCGCGCGTTCTATACTAAAATGAAACAATTCACGGAGCGAGCCACGCCCCCAAAAATACAGTAGTACTAACACAGAGGTCGTATCCCGAGTAATGTAACGGCAGAAACACTTCTCAATTCCTACTGCGAGCCGCCGCCCGCGCGCCGCTACCCCGTGGCGCCCGCCGCGCCGGCGCCGCCCGCTGCAACACGCGCACGACTCGTCACGCACCGCCCCGAACTCGGCCCGCTCCACTACCCAGCCTTTACAGATACTTCACCATATAATCGTAAAATGGTTGTGGTTAAAATCTTGTACTTTAATATTGATGTCTAGTGGACTCCTTGTGTTCTGATTGGCAAACACTCGAGCTTAAAAGCCAATAGCATCAAGAGGTATCGAGATATTGTCGTTCAATAGTGGCGCCACATGCGATATGTCGGTACGTGGACAATTTCCAATTTTCTTAATAAGGAATCGAGTTTGAGACATCGGGAAGTATTTTTTTAGATTTCTACAAATTGCTGTATATTGTTATGTTATTGAATGATAAAATAGTTTATTAATATTAATTCAAATTTACGTTTTTATTTGAACAAAACGTTTCATTTTCGGGGGTCGACTTCTGGGTTTTGAGTTTTGAAGATAAATCTAACTTGCAGAACACTAAAAATTCATTTTATCGGTAGTCAGCCGGATTTAAAAATGCTGAGTAATAGATCAACGTGTCTAGTTGTCAGCCCCGAGTTCTGTAGCCAGAAAATTAAATCTTAATTATTCGGTTTGTGAAAGTCTCATAATATATTAATATACAGTGCTTTGAAAATCTGTAATGTCGAAACGACCGATCCATCACAACTAAGAGGAACAATTAACATCGGTAGTGGCGGCCATCAATAACGGAATCCAGATTAGAGAAGTAGAGTCAATCAATTAAAGTTTTGGCATTTCGCGATGCAACAAACGTCCTGCGTGGTACCATTTGAAATGTACTGAATTCCTCTGAATACTTTTATAAGAAAGCGTATTCTTTGAAGTTTGAATTGCAACCACATGCTATTTTGTATGTTTCATAAAAGGCTGAGTAATAGAAAAATGAGGCTGAGTACTGGAGAAAAATGCTTTATTTTGTTAAGTGTTGTTTTTATTTACAGTGTTTTATAATACATAAACGTTTGAACTACAGATATCGAAAATTTTAATTTTCGCTAAAAGGCTGACAAGGTTGACTATTGGGTAGTTTATGGTGCATCACACTGCAGTTTTTTAAAGTGCTGCTACACTGCCTTAATAAAATATTTTAAAACGTTATTGAACATTAACCAACGGCTGAATATTTGCTAACTAAAACAATTGATAACATTGTTACAATATGTGATTAAATGTTAGCTTACAAATGTTTAATAATGTTATAAAACATTCTATAATTGCAGCAGTGTGGCAGCACCACATGGAATAGAAAACTGCAACGTCACATACCTATGTACATGTGCAAAATTTATTGTTCTTTACAAGAGACTATGACTCAAAAATTTAACCACATTCATAAAAATATCACTATCATAGGTCGGTCACAAATTAAGACAATATTGGCTCATAAAACTAAGCCACTTACTTGAATTAGGAATTATTACACCCAGATTAAAAAATATAGAACAATCATATAGTAAACTCATAGCTATAGTAATGTCATAGACAATATAGTGTAGTATACGAGAACATTATACATGTGCTGCTACTTACTATTTTCTTGGTCTGTTGTCTGGTCGTGGCGTCGGAGGGTGCGGTCACTCGTGCCAGACTGGTAATTACCACGCTGGGCCCCTGAAAATAATCATAGCTCATATTTTTTTCTAGCGTTTTAATTCAGTTTACACTACTCAGACATTGATATCCCTTGAATGTGTGTAAAACTATTGGCTACTAATTGTGGGATTTACCATAATTACAGATATAATATTTAATTTTATTGGACATAAGCAACTTTTATATTTAATGTAGGCCAATGTAGAAAATATAGTGTATATTTAAATAGTTAATCTCAAAGTTCTTTATTAAATATAATTTCAATAATGCATCATGCATGCTTATTAGTATTTACACATAATAATTATATTTTTTTTAAATAGCTAATATATATTACAACGTAGACGATCAACAACATGTAGAAAAATTTGTTTTTTAAGGAAAACCTTAAGCCATACATCATTAAAATTAATTGCATACCAAACTTAAGCATATTCCAGTCAAACACATAATCATATGTGAAGCCTTGTCGGTGAAACAGAGTGCGGAACAGCTGGCGAAGGTGGCCGTAGTCAGGGCGTTCTTCGAAGCGAAGTCGCCGACAGTACTTAAGATACAGTTGGAATTCGATTGGATGGTTCTGTAAATGATATTTTTTTTTATTTAAATTAGTCTCCCTACAATACGATAAGTACGAAAATAATTGGGAGAACAGATGTAACTCTTTCATTAACTATTTGTAAATGTTTATACATAAGTTCATCCAGTGTCCATAAAAATATGGAGATTATTAGAGATATTAGGTATTAGACAACCAATATTGACAGCAATGTCTGTCATATGAAATAATTAATTTCATTTAATTCCCATATACAAGGATATGAACTCAGCTGAAACAGTTTTTTTTAAGTGAAAAAGATGTTAGCCTGGGTTCGGCTTCAACTAAGTTATAACGACTGGCGAAAAAGCGCAGTTTTCATTGATAGTTGTTGAACAGCCTCATTGGAATACTTATATCTTGGTATGAACAAATGGAAACTTGACTCCCATATCTTAGGCACAAACACATAAATGGTACTTTGATGGCTGCCCAATTGTGACAGTTATCACATCAGTCGACTTGCAATGAAGGGTATCGTTTCATGTTCATAACTATAATTGTACATGATACACGAATGGCGAAAGAAAAGTTAATGATATTAATTAACAAATCTTCTATAAACCTAAAAAATCTAGCATGTTCATATGATTGTGGAGTACTGAACGTATTTCTAACCAGTGTTAAAGTTGATGTACCGTCTCCTAATAACTCTGATTATAACTTTTATTTTCTTAACAAAACCTTATGTCTAACATTACAGGCTAGGCCCAATTCGTTAGCTTAAGTAATCTAGTTTATTTTTATAATATATCTGATAATACATATTAATATGTGCCTCAATAGGTGTAATTCATATCTAGAATCATCTGAATTGTATGCCAGTATGGCGACTGTTGTGCCAGATGGTGGATATCCATAATAAATGAAAAACAAAAATAATAGACATCATGTAAGAATCTATTAAAAATATTGTCAAATCTTAACTTATTACATACTTTACACAATTCGTCAAAAGGTGTTGATAGTTTTTTCTCAGATATTCTCTCATATTTCTGGCGTTTGGTGGCCGCTTTCAAACCCTGCCAGGGCAAGCTGCCACGATTGAAGTACATTAGCACATAGCCGAGAGACTCCAAGTCGTCACGTCTGGACTGCTCAATACCTAAATGTGTATTAATTGATGCATATCTTGCTGTACCTGAAAATGGATGGAGTATCATAAATATCTTTAGTACTCTAGTAGCTCTAGAACAAAACAAAGTATATGAAGTCAAAACTTGAATGGCTAACTACTATTGGAACATTAATTGAGTTCTCTGATACTTCAGATACAGTGTTAAGCAAGTGGACCCAATCACTATCGTTAGGAAATAGTAATGAGAAATTTATGGGGACTTTACACATGATCTTAAAAGTTTTATACAAATATGTAGTGCATAAAAAGACAACAAGAAACAAATATAATAACAATAATATATCTTGGGACATCTCCACACACTGCAATCTGATCCCAAACTAAGCATCATGAGAGCTTGAGTTACGGTAACCAAAAGGCTGATAAACTATATATATACATAGAATATAGAATTATATTGATATATTTTTTACACCCAGACACAGAACAAATACTTGTGCTCATCACACAAATATTTATTCTGGAGGAGAATCGAACCCACGACCCCCGGTGCGACAGTCAGGTTTAGTAAGAACTGCACCAACGGGCCAGTCAATTCTGGACTATGGTAAAATAGCAAGCATATGCAAGCCCTCACTGTAGCAGCAATGGCACTTATACAAAGTAGTTTAACTTATATAAAATAAAATAAAGCATCAACATTAGAAATAGTCAACAAATATTAAGAATCTATTAATAGTAATTAATATTAAATACTATTATCACAAGTAACTTTGAGTAAATATTTATAAGACTGGTCAATGCCATGGTGCAGTAATTATACTGAATAAGGATATTTTATTTATTCTAGAATAGCTTTAAAATTGCAATTTTGCATCCTTAATTACATTGATATAAGTTTTAAATTAAACACATTTAGTACTCACAAATAGGGGCAATGAAATAAAGATTTATTTTATTCAAATAGTAACAAAACTATTGTTTTATGTTTACCTGTTAAATTTTTGTTTTCTCTGTAATGGATATGTTGCAAAGTTCGTGGATCTCTATACTTCTTAGCTAGACCAAAGTCTATTATGTATACTAAATTGCCTCTCTTACCAAGGCCCATTAGAAAATTATCTGGCTTAATATCTCTGAAAAAGAAAACCATGTTATACATACAAAATATTTTTATTAATTACATGTTGCTAATTTATCATTTCTATTTTGCAATATAATATATATTTTGATTTTTCATCAGTTTCTCAAGATGTTTATTCATTCCTCAGCATCAAGAAGTTTCATTGGTGGTTACACTAATTTCAAGATATTTTTTTCTAAATATACATAACATAACATTAACAAAAGTCATGCCTCAAATACACTGGGTACATAGACATCAAATTAAGCTGACCATTAGATGATTCTAATAAATATTTATGAATAATTGCATCAATCATAACGACATTAAGCTAGGTTCCTGTTGTTATTGTTCAGTGACATTGACGAGGTCTTGTTCAGAGACAGCATTTTCACCATTCCATGTTGGGGCAATGTGGTAAAGCATATTGCAGTGAAACATGAACGTGTGATACACTAGTAATCATCGTCTACTAAAAAGGAGTGACCATTTTTAATTAAAACTTGTAACAAAATTGCATAATTATTTTGAAGCACAAGCACAATGTCTGGGCACATGTAAACAGGTTACTTGTTATCTCTAACCTCGGTGACCCAATGTCAGTCAAACTGCCATGACCATACATAACAAGTCGGTGCATTGCGTTATCTTTACATACCTATGGATAAAACTCTTGTGATGTATATCCTCGATGCGAGAAATAAGTTGGTCTGCGAGAAGAAGCACAGTCTTGAGGGAAAAGCGGCGCGAGCAGAAATTAAAAAGGTCTTCCAAAGAGGGGCCTAGTAACTGCATTACCATAACATTGTAGTCACCTTCAGACCCACACCATTTTATTGCAGGTATACCAACTGTAATGAAAATAAAAACTATGTAAGATACTATACAAGTATTCCTACATGTAATCTATCAGTAAGTACCCTTCGTATTTACTTTGATTTTTTGAACTCACTGTCTTTAGATGTAAATTAAAAAAAAAATTAACACTATTAAATTTTTTGTATCTTGTCTTGTTAACTCAGCAGTGTAAATCTAGAGCATGACTATTTAAGATGAAGCCAAAGTGTTTTATAACTATCATTTAGAGAAATCACTAGCTTGATAATGTAACATCATCAAACCTGTACCTCCCAGAAGGGGTAGGCAGAGGAGTGTAATACATCCCAAGTTTCACCAAATTATTCTGATATTTCAAGTTAACCATCATATATATCATATGCACCAAAAGTTGTTTATAAATAAAGAAAAAACATGTCATGTATCAATCATACAATACATCACATAATCATCATATACTGTAACCACACCATAACTTCTTATAAAAAATATCAAGTCCTTAGTCATTATTCTTTTTTACTTAGCTTATAATGATATGACATGCTGTGTTATTAGATAGATGAGAGAAATTATAATACTATAATCAATTTATTGAAATATAACTATTAAAAATACATTGAACCTGGAAGCAATCTTATATTGTCTCATATCTCATGAAAGCAGCAGTTTGGTTCACTATTCAAGGTATTAGCAACATTGTGAACTCTACTTGGATAATAGACATGGAGCTGGAAGCATTAATTAGGGACTTTGAGAAACTCAAATGTAACATTACACCTGTATCCACCGAACAGGTAGGCAGAGGATTGCAGTACACAACCACATTTCACCAGTTACATTTATGTCCCATTATGGAATAGGTGGTGAGTCTATCAAATCTCAATCTGTGGTCAATTAATTTTCAACATAACTATGTAAGAGAACAATGACCACAGAATTACAAATACCTCTTGACTAATCATTAAATTTACACGACCATTGCTTCATTTGAGTTTTCTTTTAACTTCATTGTGTTAACACAACATGCAAAATTGTTTTTGTTTACGCAGACCAAAAATAAAAAATAACAATGAATTTGCTGTATCACTTCAGTAATTTTCACTCCTTATTGCTATAATGATACTGTGTAACAAGTCGCTTCACTGCTAGATTTAATGCACATTAGCGTTCTCCACTAGTCTTTACAGTCTAGTGTGATTATGTATGTACAATAAAACGTAACATCACGCCTGTAATCCCCGAAGAGGTAGGCAGAGGAGTGTAGTACACTCCCACGTTTCACCAGT